>JAWQEG010004481.1:5000-133903 GCA_033782935.1 Petrolisthes cinctipes
AAGGAGGGACAGTAAACACAAAGGAAGAGGAAAGAAAGGAGGGACAGTTGAAGACCCATAGATCTGGAAACCCCTGTATGTAGGACGAAGGAGAAGGAGATAGAAAGGAGGGACAACAAACACAAAGAAAAGGGAAAGAAAGGAGGGACAGTTGAAGAGATGAAAGGGAGTACAGAGCTCATCACAGAATTGATATACTAACGTTTGTACTGACTAAACTAACTAACTCGAGGGAACCATGCAGACGGAAACTAGGCCATGTATTCCCACCTATCCAAACAAGAGAGGGAAAGAAGAAAAGACCCCCACAGAATTCAAAATAAACAAACATGTAGAAAATAAAATAAGAACGAGAATGTGTAGCAGGGTTTGAGAAGACTGTGACGAAAACTGGGCCATGTATTCCTACCTATCCAAACAAGAAAGGGAAAGTAAAGACCCCCAAAGAATCCATAATAAACAAACATGCCTAGAATAAAATAAGAAAGAGAATGTGTAGCGGGATTTGAGAAGACTGCATGTGACGAAAACAAGTATCCAAACAGGAAAAGACCCCCTCAGAATTAAATCAGAATAAACAAAACATGCATAGAATAAAATAAAAACGAGAATGTGTAGCGAGATTTTAGAAGACTGTGATGCTACTGACGTCCCCCAGAACTTGGCATGAAACAGACCAACTAAGACCAACCAGCAGGCCCTTTAGAACCGACACTGCTGGCTGGCTGGCTGGCTGGCACCTCCACTGACTATTTATGGCTCTTTTCTGTGTGACACCCGAGTCGACCTGCACAGTTACTACCTCTATTATTGAAGAAATGGACAAGTGGCAAAGTTTTAAACAAGCATCTCTAACTTATTACTCATACCTATGGTTGTGTAATTATCATGATGCAGAGTTGATTATTATTATTATTATTATTATTTTTTATTATTATTATTATTATTTTTATTTTTTTTATTATTATTTTTTTTTATTTTTTTTTTATTTTTTATTATTATTGTTATTATTATTATTATTATCATCCAATTCGTTGGATCATTATTTTCATTATCACTATTGTGTTATTTCCTCAGATGGTCAGTGTTTAGTCTACGTAATCGAGTTCATTTCATTCTACACACACACACACACCATCATCATCATCATCGAGTATACTGGGTCCTTCTCTGTGAGTGACTATTCCTTCGTCTATAATCCAACATCTACCTCACCTACTAACATACCAGTCAACGTGTACCAACATTCCATCTAAACTGCAGTAGTGTAAAATCTGAAACCACCTCAATGAAGCCTTTTGTAACACTTCCCGAGTCGCTTAAAAATAACTTGGACAAATCTGGTGGTGGGATCGTGAAAGACCTTGGTATGTATGTTGAGGCCGCCAACCAACTAACAACACTTTACTTAGAAGTTGTTACAGACGAGTATATACACCCTCAGCTCAAACCAATAACACAAGATTATGTAAGTACGGTAATAACTGGACGGGAATACATTTGTCACCGGAATCTTCTTGTGTGTAGATATATATTTACGACTGACTATCATGCAAGGTTCAGTGATGGATAATTATCACGTTTTATCACCCACTAACATTACAAAATTACAAACAGATGCATATATCCTTTACATTACGTTAATTAAGGGGGTATCACAGTGTTGGTAAATCTGGAGCAACTGATTCCTCTAAACTATTCCAAGCAACAGATCATCATTATTTTTGTAAATCTTGATCTGTTTCCTGGCATACTTTGGGGAAATCAAAGCGCCCCAATGTACCAAAAGTGTATTACCTCCTTAATTGAATATCTATAATGCTTAGGGTATAAAAATAATGATCCAGTAAGGAATGGTGACTTACCGTACGAAGGAAGGAGACATCATCCTGTTCTGAAGATCCCTCACTGTCAGCCATGGTGTTGGATTATTCACAGTGGCACTATTAATACAAAAAAATGGGGCACTATCACACTGGCACCACCAAGTCCATTCATTACACGTTCAGGATATTAGCAACCCTTTATCATGGTTGCCTTACGAGGATGAGAAGGAGAGGAGATGAAATAACAAACAAACAGAGGCACAACTTTGCTGCAGCGGTCGCCAGTCCCCCACGAACTTGCGGGCTGCAGTGAGTGTGTTGGGTCTGGCCAGCAGCCCTCGCCTCGCCTCGCTCCTCGCACTAAACTTAGCTCCAGCGATGCCACACGGCGCTAGCCATTAACCAACCCAACCCCACCAATCTCACTCGCTCTCATCACTATCTAGTAACTCGTTCTCACTCGCTACCATCACTACAGTATTTGATAACTCGTTCAGCACAGTCTAACATCATTATTGTGTGTGTACTACAGATAACACACACACACACACACACACACACACACACACACACACACACACACACTTACTTTTATACGTATATATTTATATATTTTTTGTACATTGATAATAATTTGATTCACCTTAACATGACGCAGAAGTTTCAAATCAAGTCCCAATGAGTCACTAAAGTTCACTATACATAATTATACAGTAAATAAGAACTGCTTCGATGCGTACAGCCACGATCAACATTCCTGTCTCTGGCGAATGAAACTGAATCATTTGAATGAATCTTATGAACCAATATTACAGAGATCAACGGCTATAGTTTCACATAATTTATCAAGACCGTTTCATTCGAAGGTGTTGACAGTACAATTGAACGTTAACATGTACTGTCATTATTCATTTTTACACTAAACTTCCTTATTAAGCATTTAACATATAGCCTATACAGGTTATTTGCTTTGAATTACCATAACACGTAGATGTATTTGATTAATATATAATGTTTACACAATGCACATCTGTTTTCAATACTTGCTCCGCGATAATTTTTGACATATCATTTAATAAAAAAAAAAAAAAAAAAAAAAAAACAGACATAATTTTGTCTTCAATAGGGTGACACATCATTTATTTGCTTCATTCTTCTATTTCCTTCGTGGCTCGCTGCTTTTTCTTCTCTCCATCGCTTATTACTCCCTTGCTTCCAGTCACAATGTAATATTTAAAGTTATTAATTAGCATATAAATATTGCTGTAGGCTGGAAATTATACCTCTATCATTCAACTCATATTTCCGTGTTTTTTTTTCCCTCAAAGATATTTATAGGTCAGGATAATCAAATAAATTTCTGTATAATTGTGTGTTCTTACTTTTTATTGCAAGGACGTTTCTGTGAGAGAGAGAGAGAGAGAGAGAGAGAGAGAGAGAGTTACAAGGAGTTACAAGGAAAAGAAGTACCCTAGGGGACCTTACGATCCATACAAAGAGGGTACCTGTGGGTTTAGTTGCGCAAGTAGGCGACCGTCCTCGAATGTGTCATGTGAAACCATCAAGGAACACTCGCACAACGGCTTAAACACCTAGACGGTGGTTTAAGGCTTTGTCTAATCTGGACTTGAACTGATCCACAGAGTTGCTGTTGACTACATCAGCAGGAAGCGCGTTCCAAGTACCGCAGATGCTGTATGTAAAGAACTTACCACACAGATCACGGTTGTATCGCTTCAGTTCAAGTTTGTAGCCATGATTCCTGGTTGTGCCCTCACTGAGTTGGAAAATGTCCCTGTAGTCTACATTGTCAAAGCCTCGTAGTATTTTAAACACTTCGATAAGCTGACCACGCAGTCTCCGGGTTTCCAAAGAGAACAGATCGAGTTCTACCAACCGCTCTTTATAGCTCTTGTGTCTAAGAGAGGGTATAAGTTTGGTTGCCCTGGCTTGCACTCGTTCCAATCTAGCGATATCCTTTCGGTAAGAAGGACTCCAAAACTGGACTGCATACTCCAGGTGCGGTCGGACAAGGGAATTGTACAGACAAAGTACTATCTCCTTGTTCCGGTATCCAAACTGTCGCTTTATGTACCCTAACATCCTTTGGGCTTTCTTCTCAGCCTCAATACACTGCTTTGAGAACTTGAGGTCACTGGTGATAGTTACACCCAAGTCTTTCTCAGTATCAGTGCTTACGAGAGCATTGCCCTTAAGGTTATACTCTGTTCGGGGGTTTCTGTGGCCTATATGCATAACTTTGCATTTGTTCACGTTAAATGGCATTTGCCACGTGTCAGACCACTCCCCGATCTTCCTAAGATCTTCTTGTAAGCGGGTAGTATTTCCTTCTTTCGCGACATTCATACCAAGCTTAGTATCATCGGCGAATTTGGAAATCTTGGCAACCATGTCACCATCCACGTCATTAACATAGATGATAAACAGTAGTGGTCCCAGAACAGAACCTTGGGGAACACCGCTAGTAACGGGCACCCACTCTGAAGCCTGTCCATTCACTACCACCCGCTGCCGTCTGTCACTTAGCCAGTTCTCTATCCAATTTGCCACATTTCCGTCTATGCCCAGTGCACGCACTTTCCGAAGGAGACGGCGGTGGGGTACCTTATCAAAGGCTTTCTGAAAGTCTAAGTAGACAACATCGACCGCTTTATCCCGATCATTCTCACTGAAAACAAAATGGAAGAATTCCACCAGATTTGTGAGGCATGACCGGTGCTGCCGGAACCCATGCTGGGAACCCCTCAGTAGCAAATTTGATTCTAAGTGTGCTGTTATTTTTTCCACCATGATGCTCTCCATGAGTTTACAGACTATCGAGGTTAAACTGATGGGTCTGTAGTTTGACGGTTGGCTAGCATCTCCCTTCTTGAAGATAGGAGTCACCTCTGCCTCACGCCAGTCTCTAGGAACGCATCCAGTCTGGATTACCCTGTTGAAGACCATGCACAGGTGCCGTGATACTTCACCATGCACTTCTTTCAACACTCTAGGTAAGAACCCATCCGGACCGGGGGACTTGTTTGCTTTTAATTCGATTATTTTTCTCTCGATTTCTTCTTGGGTGAAGACCATTGACTCCAACTTCTCACTGAAGGAGTCCAAAGGTTCGGGAATGGGACCACTCTCCTCAGAGAACACTGAAGAGAAGTACTCATTTAAGAGGTTAGCATTTTCTGCATCAGAGTGCATCAATGCTCCATCCTCATTCACCAAGGGACCGATCCTGCGTCGGATTGGTTTACGGCCATTCACATAACTGAAAAACTCCTTGGGGTTCTCTTTGCAGAGTCTAGCCACACGGACCTCCTCAGCACGCTTAGCCGCCCTTATTTTGGACTTCACGTTTCGATTCAGTCTTCTATGACCGTCAAAGTCCCCAGATGTCTTCGCTCGACGATACGCAGTTCTCCTCTCCCTTAGTAGGTTACGGATTTCCCGATTAAACCACTTAGGTTGAATGAACTTCTGACCTGTTCCCTTCAGAGGAATAAAGCGCGACTGAAGTTCCATGAAGGAAGACAAGAATGACCTCCACAGATCATCAGCACTCTCTCCCTCTTCTAGTTCTATTTCAGCAACGCTTTCACGAAGACCTGCAAAGTTCGCTCTCCCCATGTCTAATTTTCTATGCACCGGGGTCACGGACTCCATATTAGGGACCTTAACTGAAAATCTTATAAGCTTGTGGTCGCTTCCACCTATTTCTTCGTTTACAGAGAGGTCTTGAATGATGTCATCCTCGGAGGTGAGGACCAAGTCGAGTATGTTAGCACCTCTTGTTGGCTCCCTTACCCATTGAGTGAGGAATTCATCATTTACAAACTCCAAGAGTGGTGTGTTCTCGGCAGAGGGCTCTCTGGTTTCCCAGTCAACATGTGTGTTGAAGTCCCCCATAAGGATGCACACCCTGCCGTCCACTATTTCACCCAGCAACTGGTATAGGTCCCTGTCCATCTCATTGAGTTGTCCAGGGGGTCTATAAAGCAGCAGGGTTCTGTATTTTGCAGTGCCTATTTCTAGGTCAACTCCAAGGAGCTCGTGGTTCGATGTGATGTTGCAGGTCATCGATTTGATGGAGTTCTTTACATACAACAGCACACCACCACCCCCTCTGTCCTCTCTATCTTTGTGGAAGAGTTGGTAGCCTGGAATCACGAATTCCCCTTCAAGATCTCTGTCTGAGGTTCTCAACCATGACTCCGTTATGGCCACCATCTCGGGTTCCTCTGTCGCAACGAGGGCCCGCAGTTCCAAAAACTTGTTTCGGATGGACCTGGCGTTGAACAATAGAACCTTCAGGGAACCCCCAACTGCAGGGCTCCCTATACTCCTCCGTTTCCCGGTTTGGACATTGTCTTGGTAGTGCTGGGGATATCCTTCTTCAGGATCTCAGCGAATGTCTTCTCTGGGGTCACTCTAGCATAGCGACGAGGGCTCTCCTCCACGCTCGGTCGAGTGCTCCTGAGACATCGTCGGACGGCGTCTTCCATTAATTTGGAAAGCACTTCTTTCCCCTTTAGTGAGAGATGTGTACCATCCCTCTGGTAGAGGTCATCTCTACCAAAGAGTGAGGTGTAGGGGTCCACAAAGAACACCCCCTCGGCAGTACACAAATCAGCCAGGCGCTGATTTACTGCAATGTTCTTTGACAGAGCAGTCCCTAAAGGGCCTCTCCTTGGGAGCATGCCAACAACTACCCTTCTGCGGGTTTTTAACCCACAGTCATCTACTGCACCGAGCACATCCGAGAGGACTCCTTCGGTCATGCCTACTCTACCATTTCTCAGGTAGATGTCATTACCACTCACCATGAGTGCAATGACAGCAGATCTGGACGTTTGGATCCTCTCAGCTTCCTTTCGGAGGTCAGCATTGCCATAACCTGGCAAACAATTCACCTTCACAGAAGTGTGAAGGCGATCTGCCATTAGGGGTTGCAGCCCTCGTGCCTGGGAATCACCTACAATGTGTATATCCACAGGCCTCTCCTTGGTAGGAGCACGAGATGCCTTGTGAGGAACCCGAGAGTGTTTTGAATTCCTGCCGGGCTCGTCACTTCCTCCAGGTTGCTTCTTCTTCGTCTTCTTTACCTTCTTCATTTTCTTTTCCTTCTTATTTGATTCCTCACTTTCCTCTAATCCCTCCTCAACTGTCTCGGGTTTTTCTCCCTTCTCCATATTCTCCTCCTCTTTTCCATCACACTTTTCTACAGTCTCTTTTCCTTCTTCATTGTTGTTGTTCTTCTTGTTGTTGTTGTTCTTCTTGTTCTTCTTCTTTTTGTTCTTCTTCTTCTTGGTCTTTACCGCCGTGGTGGAGCTCTCAGGTGAAGAAGCTCCTTGGACTGCCTTGTCTCTCACATGGCAGTCACACCTCTGTGAGTCCAGTCGGAGAACTTCCTCCTTTAGGGAGTTGTTCTCCTTCGTGAGCAGTGAGATGTGCTTCATCAACCTCTCCTCGAGTTTGCAAAAGTCGCAAACACTCGAGGAGTCTAGGTCGCTCGCACTCCTCCCGCTGAAGTCCTCACACCAGCGGTACACCTTGCATGTAGTACATGTAAATTTTCTTGCTGATGGACCAGTCATCTCGCTCTAATTCAATTCAATTTAGGACCAATAATACAAAAGAAAGGGTAATGTGATTTGGTCTCGCATAAGTCTCATCCGCCTACTTCTAGAAGGTTTTCGGTCGTTCGGCCAACAGAAACCTTATGAGCCAAGCACACCAACCCTAAGGTCTCCCCTGGGTCGGACGGCCCCAATCGTGCCGCAGCTCCCAACTGAGCAGCACAAGAGTCCTAAGTAAATGGGACTCTGATTTTTCGACAGGGGTGCTTGAAGTGTAACCGTCGTCCTACTAATCCCTACTAATCCTCCATCCGCGGCCAAACTTAAAGCAAATAGTAAAACTAAATGTCCACGACTTAATCCGAGATCTTTTACTGGCCTGGCAGCCAGCGAGGCACGAAAGCTCTCTCACCAAAGAGCAGTCGAGCCTTTAGGCACCTAAGAACGGTCACAGGGAGCTGGTCAGGCTTATTAATCTAAGAGAATACCTACGGGGGTCCTGAGGCATCTCCATTACTCGTACCCCACACGCCTGAGATCCCTTCAATCTCAGCCCTTTCGAAACCTGTGAGCGTTAAAAGGCGTTGTTTTAGGAGGTTCCAAAGCCTCCCTTCTCACACGGCATAAGGTAGCTGGTGAGGTCCTTAACAATAAAAACTTATATCGAAAGTGATGAAGATTTTTTTTTTTTTTTTTTTTTTGTTAGGACAGTTGAAGAGCAGTTGTGAAACTTAATATTAACATGAAGATTTGACAACTCTTAGTCAGGATCCTAATAACGCTACCTTTCTGGCACGGGTAACCCAACTGGACTAAATGTCCCCCAGCATAGCTAGCAAAATTCAAACAGATCACATAAGCTCTCTCACCGACGGCAAGGTGGTTGTCTCGAGAGAGAGAGAGAGAGAGAGAGAGAGAGAGAGAGAGAGAGAGAGAGATTACAGAATTTCCTTGTATGCACATACTGTAAATATAATCTTATCCCCATTAATGAAAAAAAAATCTTAATACGAGGTGAGAAAAGTCGAAAAATGTGAAATATCGAACAATGTTTTGATACCGAAATCAAGATCAGCCATTTTTTTCTCAGAAGATGCAAACCCTGTCAATATACAGTAAAATAGCATCCAATTATGTGTTATTGAGGCATAATATAGTTTCTAAGATTTTTTCATTAATATATTTTAGTGTTAAGGCAGAAATGGGGGATGTATAAGATAATTTGAATTCACTTATAAATGTAAACACCACCAAAATCTAAGACACGGGACTGTTTTTAATCTTTTTACAGTGTTGCCAAATGCAGGGAAATTTTTCTGTTTTGGAGAATTTTGAAGTCCTCACAGGGAAATTATTTAAAAATTGTTCATATAAAGTAAATAAAGACATTTCTACCAGACGAAAAATACCGTCAATGTTCAGGAATAAACAGAGAATTATTGAGGTAATAAGGGAAATTCTGATGTTGAAGTTACTCAGGGAAATTTCGTCAAAGTTCAACCAGACCTGGCAACACTGGTTCAATAAGACTTCTCAAATCTCACTTCAGTCTACTTCACTTTTTCACTTCAATATAAGACTGCTCACTTCACTTTTTCACTTCTCAAATCATCCAGGGGTATAAAACTAAACTTTGGTGTTGGTATTAGGGTAAAAATTTAATCAGATCAGTAATAAGGCTCGTATTACTAGTTATATTAAGATTACTATTATATTACTATTACTATTATTATACTAGTTATATTAAAATTACCATTACAAATATTATACTAGTTATATCAAAATTACTATTATATTACTATTATTATACTAGTTATATTAAATTTATTCGACGCTAAATTCGCCTTGAAAAACTAAAATAATAATACTAATTGCTGGACGAAGATAGCATTTCCCTGAGAAGGTATTTTAATAATAAATACCACCCCTAATTAGTCATTGTCACACCTGTCAAAAATTAATAAAAGTTAAATATTGATTAAGAAAAAGGAATATTAATCAAGAAATGGAATATTGATTAAGAAAAGAAATGTTAATTAAGAAAAGGAATATTAATCAAGAAATGGAATATTAAGAAAAGGAATATTAATTAAGAAAAGAAATATTCACGGGGACAATGTTGAAAGGTTTCTGCATCGCCAACAAACGTGGGGAAATACTCTTCGTTAATCTCTGTATCCTTTTTATGACTAGCTAGTGCAGTATTTCTTCTCGCTTGATAAATCCCTCGGGTGGTATTATTAAACTTTCTCTTCGTCGTTCAGTTCCCATTATTTTGCAACACAGCGACAAAAAGTATTTCAGTTAAAGAGAAAGTTTGATAATACTACCCCTTGTCTTTTAATATATTTTTAGGTAAGGTCCGGTCAAGTTTAGCTGTGAGTTAAGTTCTAACGTAATTCAAGAAAAAAATTGGGATTAACTTGACTAATGGACAATATATAACCAAAATTAATAGGTATATTTTTCTAATATATTTACTGAAACTTTGTACTTTTCCTTTCCCAATACAGTACTGTTATAGTATTACTGTACATGTAATTTGATGTGTTCATTTTGCTTAACATATAATTGACATTTTGTACATTCTCAATATTGTAAACAGGATTTGTATCTAAGTTAAGGCCCCAATGATGTAGTCAGAAAATTGGAGGAACAAGATTCCTTCAAATATTGCCACGAAACACAGACACATATATATATGGAAAGAGAATGTTTTGTGGCATAGTCATGAGGAATCAGAAGCCTCCAATATTCATACACAAACACAGAACACAGGGTCCTTAACTAAATCATGAACAACCTGTATGTATTGTCCTCTGTAGTACATTGTAGGCTATATACATTTATTGAGAATGCTTCATGAAAATATACTTTAACACATAATTTTATAGAAACACAAATGAGAACTTCACCTGATTATATAGGCGTAATCTTGAATAAACACTGAATATCTTCCTTAACTCTGATGAACCAGTTGACCACAATTTAACCAAAGCATTGTTTGACCCGTTCTTGGCTGAATTATCCTCTTCACCACATGGAGATCCACCGCCTACATTTGTAAGTTCATTTACATTTATCCCTTTCCACTGTTTATTTTATTTTTTCATATTGGATATTGTATGTTGTCATGATATTTTTAGTCTTGCTAAAACTTGATAGAAAGTACTGAGAGAGCTTTTCACTTAGTTCTGGTCCATATCAATTTTCATAAACCATGGTGATAAAATGAACGACATAACCTTCACATTTTAAACTGTTTCAAAATACTGGATTGGAGGTATGAGAGTAATACTGAAACTATATATATGTTGCGTGTAATTTTATGACACTTTATGAAAAGCCATGCAGCTGTCTATGAGTATAATATTAAAAGTCTTATGAAAAGCCATGCATGTTGCCTATGAGTGCCAAAACCTGCAATAGAAAAAAAATTTAATAAACAAAAATAATAATAATGATAACTCGAGGAGTGCCTGCCATGTTGTACAGACCCGAGGTGGACACAAGTATGTGTATGTGTTCCGGGACGATGTGTACTGGGCGTGTGCTGTGGTGGAGGGCAGCCTTACAGACCGGTGTGGAGCGATATTTGTGGTGGAGGGCCTGGGTCAGCTACACCGTGTGTGTCGCAGCCTTTGTGGTGCCCTCACTCAGCATAGCATCACAGCTAACAGTACACTCATCACAGAAATAGTACAGGACACTATGGTGAGTTAGTGGTTGAAGTCTACTGTATATATAAGCTTCCAACCCCATACTGGAAAATAATGACATTACACAACAGTTACAGTTGCAGGAGAGAATATGATACTGTTTTACCCTTTTGATAGTGTTTGTATTGTTTTGCAGAATGGTGGATTTCTTCAGTTGCAGCCAGCAGACAAACTTCAGTCCAATATCTACAGTAAAGTTGTGTCAGCCAAAGAGACATCTGTTGTCACTGCCTCACCTGGCCTGGTTAGTAACCTATTTAACCATTATCAAAGTTATCTTGAGATATCATTATTCTGAACCTCTGCTATATGGCATCTACTTGGCTGACTTTGATTTGAACTTATGAACTTTACAGGGAACTGATTTGAAAACTTTGTATCTATAGCTCTGAAGCCTCGTTCCCTCTGGGAACTCCCCCCAAGGGGGTACCCACGGCAGAAGTGTCTACAGCTTTCCCTGTTCTAACACTTTCTTCTTACTTGGTCAAACCCTACTTTGCCCCTCACGTTTCTTTCCCTTACATACTCTCCAACTCTGTTCTGCCATCTGACTGGTCAATTTTGTGTTTACCCCAGTTTGGTTTGGAGAAGTCAGCACCCAGCATGGCCGCTCAACAGTCGGCAATGGTGGTGGATTCTGGCAAGAGAGAGGTATTGTATGTCTGATCATGTAGAAGTTATTTATGTCTTAAAACCAATGGCAATTCAATTTTGTACATTAGTAGATGAGGAATACCAGTCTTTGTTACAGGTACCTCTTTTTATATTTGTTTGTCATTATACAGTAAAATAAGAAAAAAAAAAATAGTACCATACCATATAGAGCATTAGATTGTTCATCTTTGCAACTTTGGTTTTATTCCATATCTCCATGACTGATCTCTACTTCATGTTCTAAAATGCAGTATTACCAGTTTTAGGTAGACTGTTTATTTTCAGTTCTTATTCATATTATTGTATGTCCCAGATATAATAATATTCCTCTGGCCAACCAACAGCTGTATGTAGATGTTGTGGAGAAGGTTTGGGCATCTGTGGGTTCCGAGGGTACAGTCATCAGGGCAGAGGTCACTGGCAGCATACTAGTCCGATGTTTCCTCCCTGGAAACCCCACTCTCACACTCTCCCTCAACACTCCTCTCTCTTCAACACCATCAGCTCAGGAAGGTAATCAGATTGCAGTAGGCTCTCAGTAGTACACCAACATAGTCAACACTTTGTCATTCCTCACCCACCCTTTGATAACTTAGGCTGTATAGGAATGAATAACAGAAGCCTGGGAAAACATGTGTATTCTTCAATGGGGAACAAGTACTTAACAGCATTTTATCAGGGGTCGTCTTTATTTAACAGGCAAAGGTATAATTAATTTACTGTACTCACAGCTTTAAAAACTGTCCAATATTGTGCAAGTTTAGAAATGAGTTGGTGGAAAGGAGTCCACAACTGTATGGGGTTACCTATGCCACATTCTTTTACTGCATTGCCCCAAACTATTCATTTATACATTTGTAACTATGACCCTCAGGATTCACTCTGGGTACAAGAATGTCTGAGGTTGAGTTGGGTGCTGGTGTGACTGTTGGAGGTGAAGCCAGTAGACAGCTGAGTGTAGTGACGTTACCTGGACAGGAACTCACCCTGGCCCGCTACACTCTGGCACCTGACCACCCACACCTTCTTCCCTTCACACTCTCAGCCTCTACTACCTCACTCACACCTAGGTTTGTCAATACAGTAATACAGAGCAAGCATTAGGTCACATACAGTATTTGGTACTAAGATGGCTCATGAAAACAGACAAATAATTTTGATGAGTACCTCAGATATATATTATGTTGATAACCATTTTACATATTCTCTCTCCTTGCACCCAGTGATGCTGAGTTACGCCTCAAACTGAGTAGCAACACTGGCATGGGCACTGTAGCACCTCAAGTCACCTTCCGTACCCGTGCCCCGCCCACGACCGCTGCCATCATGTCCAGAACCAGTGGACCACGTGAACAGAATGTCACCTTCAACCCAACAGACAAGACCATCACCTGGACCATCTCACAGTTCCCAGGTGGTAGTTATGCTAATGCATTTATAAGGGTATGTAGTCCACTTTATCATCTCCAGTATCTCCCATGTGTGTGTAAATGATAAATATGAGACATACCAAACAAGTAGGGAAACGATTAGCTGCTACATCTCCCTTATAAGTGTATTCTATTTCTCCACCAAGAACCAGATGCATCATGGTTAAAATAACATAGAATTAATCTTACTAGGTTAGCCCTCTTTCTGTATAGTATGTCAAATTCTTATCTGGCAGACAACATACTGTATATATATATTTTCCTTTCAGCTGGTGGATTCTGGAGGCAACGTTTCGGTCGAGGCTGGGGAGCTGGATTTCGAGGTGTCTCGTTGGGTGTGTTCTGGCCTTAGAATTGAACACGTCAAACTTAATCCATCCCCTTCCTCAGCTTTCACTAAATGGGTCCGCTACCTCACCACCTCAGACAGTGTCAGCCTTCGACTCGCCTGATTATTCTACACTGGGAGCTCAACAGTAAGCAGATGTTAACCATGACAGTTTGTATTTAGTTTTTACAATGAATTATCTATATCTGTAAACATGTCATACAGGATTGAAAGATTTCAAACAAACTATAGAGTTTATTAGAAAAAAATAACAAATGCAGATGAAGGAGGCACCTTTCAGATATTACAAGCGCTATAAAAATTATCTCTTACCAAAGTGTGGAAGGGAAAAATATTGTCATGCTTTAAGCTATATAGTAATTATTTTCTTCATTATGAGCACTTTGACCCTCATAGCACTTGTACTTACTTAGAAGGCAACACTTCAAAGAATTACTTTCTACAGAGGAATGGCAAGAAGTACCATAAGCATATTACAGTTATTCATAAGACTTTAAAATCAAAGACATTGGCACAGTAACAATAATATTACAAATTTTATACATAGCACAGTATGCCTTGGTTGTTCCCCTCAACAATAACATGAACTTTGTACATTATTAATAGCTCTTTATAGGTAATTGTTACACTAAAAGCATGTTTAGAAACTAAATTTAAACTGGACTTTAACTGTACATACAGTGCTTGACAAGTCTGTGCCAGGTAGTGTTCATACCCATTCTTAGGTCATATATCACACTAAAGAAAAAAAAGAGGGACCTCACTCTATGCTGACCACACCCTACAAGTCGAGAGTAAACACTAAGCAACTGTTACAGTACTTTTACCTACCCTCCAGAAGGTACAGTCACCAGCACTGCCTCATGTACCTCTCTCAGGAAAAACAGAAAAAATACCATGTCATAGTAATCAGTAGACTTGAATTATTTCCCCCGCCATGATAGAGGTCATTTTTTTATTGCCTAAAGTTTGTACCAGCCTGCACTACCCAGCACAGACTTTTATCAAGCACTGTGCTGTTGTAAGTGCAAATTGAAATTAATTTTTGCATTAATCACAACCGAGTTATGTATTAGAAATCAGCAGTTACTCTCATCTTGCCATGGTTCCTCTTCTCCATAATCTTCACTTTCAGTGCAAGGACTGTCAGGTGGAGGGGAAAGGGTAATATGATGCTGTAGAAAAGAATTTGGAGGAGGAGGTGGCGGTGGTGGAAGAAAATTAGGCTGAGGGAAAGAAAGTGCATTAGGATTCAGAGGAGCAGGTGGACCAGGAGATTCTAGAGAATGTGTAGTAGCAAGGTGTGGGAAACGAGATCCTGACACCGGGCGTGGTGGTTTTTTTGGGATGTCATAGACCTGATCAAGGGGGTCCTGTTCCTGTGGTGTAGTGCTGTCGTATCCCACCTGTCAGGGAACATTATTTACACTTCATGTTATGCTGTTTTAAACTGAAATAAAATGTTTACTTCTTTTTATTATTATAATGTAACTTTTAGTTTTTGATATACATTATATAATGAGTTTTGTATATTCAAACAGTATTTACCAGATTGTGATTTTACCTAATAAAATGAAATTTTTATTAATTTTATAATTTATACTATCATACAAAGAAAAAACTAACTTTACATCAATAAACTTAAAATTAAAACTAAGAATTTTGTTTTCCTCGGTGCTGTATCACACTACAGTACGGAGACAATAACATAGTGGCATGCAACACATAAGAGAAGGATCCCTTCTCACCTTGCGAGAGGCAGCAAGGGGAAGGAGAGGTGACCCGGATATCCTCCTCCACTCACAATTCATTTGGTCCATTAAACTGATGTCTTGGTTATGGCTTCTTAACTCTGTTATGTTTCCTTGCCCCCCTCCTTGCTCCACCATTCTCCTTCCCCTCTCTCCTGCCCTCGACTTTGAAGCTTCCCTCCTCCCTACCTCTGTTTCTTCTCTGGCCTTATGCTGTTGTGTTTCCTCTGTTTCAAATGCCTTCTCCTGTTCCTCCAAACGTATGTTTTCCTGTTGAGGCAAATGGCAATATTTTTATGAACTCGGAATGGGCGATTCATATATTCTTTATTAAGGTGTATTATTATTCATTTCTTCTTCTCAAATTCAATACACTTACCTATTTACAATTATATTATGAAGAGAATCCAAGAGTAACTTACTGATATTGTAGAGTAGATGTTCTCTTGCTGAGGGTGTGACAGTGTAATTACTTCATATGGCTGTGCAGATTTTTCATCCATGGCATTTTGTCGCTGTTGATGGAGAAACTTGGCTCAGTGTACAGTACATACACAACAAATATTACTTGGCTCTCTATCAACAGCCTTCCTTACTACTTAACCATGGTATATTATAATGAAAATCAAGCTGTTAAAGATACCAGTTAAATATTATCCATATACGGAAGTAGAGGCTAAAAAATCCTAAAGGTTATAAATAGCATTAGAAAAAAGGTGCCTGAAGAAAACAAAGATGAAACACACACCAAAGCATGCTAACTTATCACTGCCAATGAGATCTATACAAAACTTAAGGGTTTTCTTGGTGAATTGGAAGGTCTTTGATTCCTTCAAACTATGCCACGAAACAGATCCCACATTAGCACCATTAAGGGTGTCTCTTTTCTGGCAAAGTTAGGAGGAATCAGTTGCCTTCTAATTTGCCAACTAGACAGTCTCCTTAACAATATAATGTGTGTGTCTGTAACCAACCTTGACACTACCACGGAAGGTTCTGAAGCCACTTGTTCCCTTCATGATCTGGTTCCTCACACTTTGGTTGTACCTGAACACTTCACCGCCATCATCATCACAACCTCCTTGTATGGCATCCCACGGTTCCCTGTATCCAGCACTGCATAATACGAATATGAAAATCAATACAATATGAAGGTAAGTTGGGAATGGGTATAACACATAAGTTAGACCTGTTTTAACCACTTAGCACTCCCACACTCACTATGTAAACAACACATATGACGGCTAATAGCTTGTAAACCACTCAAGCTACATAAATAAATGATACAGGATATTGAAGTACAAACTTTTAGCTGTCTCCTGATGTACTTGTGAAGACTAAAATGACATCTGTAGGTTGGGTAGCCACTTCACAATGACATCAACTCAAGATTCACTTTTACATTCTATTTGCACTATATTTACATATCTAAGTAAGTTTTCACATGTTATGAAACATGTCAGAATCACATTTTTCAACACAACAATATGAAATATAATGTCACTGTTGTTTTTACGTACATATATGGTAATTACAGGAAAATTACAGAAAAAAGCCACTGACTGGTTGTGGATGAGATGGCTGTAGCCAAGTCCCTGACTGCCAGTCATCTATCCATATGAATGAACACTTCTTCATTGAATTTGCTTCTCTTCAGGTTAAAAATAATGCAAAAGATACTGTACTATCAAATGTGATGGTAGGCAAAAGATAATCCATGTACAGATTCCTCCAGGTGTACTGTTTGGATTATGTTGGTACTTGATTGGCAAGAGTATAATAAAGATGATGGGTATGAACATGCCTCTCAGGTGGTGGGGAGGTCACAGCTGCAAACAAGTCCTGGGCAGGTAGAGGAGACTGCTGTCCAAATGTTGACACCTCCCGAGGGTGTGCAAATGAAACTGTAGTGGTATTTTTCAAGTGTGCGTCGTTTGTTGACAAGCCTTGTGGTTTTTCGTGGATGTATTTGACAGTGGCTTTGAACTGGTGTCTACGAGTGAGTTTTCTCACCAGCATTGATTCCTCTCCATATGTGTCCATTTCTCCCATATCACCATCTTCCTTCTCGTTTGGTAATAGTTGCTCTAAAAGAAAAAAAATTATCAACCTCAAATATAATGACAGGTTGCAAAGAGCAAAAACCATTTGGGAGGATCCTTTGTTCATCAATTTGTTTTAAATATTGAAAGTTTCACAATGTACAGCCCTCCTTTATATCCCCCACTCCAACATTTACCTGAACTTATGGAATTATCAAAGATCTCCCTGGGTGGGTTAGAGAGGACTGGCCAAGTTCGATCTGCCAGCAGGTCATCCTCAAGGCGAGAGTAGAGGGGACGGGGACCACACAGGGACTGACACCATGGCAGGACCCAACGCCACACCACCCAGTGAAGGATCCACCGCTGACACAAATAATTATTATTATAGAATTGTAGAGTCAATATGAATTAGCATCAGTTCCAAAGTGCATTACTTACTCTATTTTATATCAATTTATATACACTCTTCCTAAAGCTTCCATAGGTGACTTAATTAGACCTTACCTCCCACACAAAGCAGACAGCAAAGGAAACAATAGCTGCACAGAAGATCATCCCAGTCATTGCAGGTTCAGGATAGGGGAGAAAGTTTATGAAGTTAACCAGCCAGGCTTCAGTGTAAAACGTGATGAAGGTACAGAAGATGGCCGCCAGAACCAGATATGCTGTCAAGATGTCTGGAGAGAGAGTACTGTATGTCACAGAGGGAGGAAAGCAAATTTATACACTAATACTATACAATTAAGTACTCACTGTATCAGTTTAAAAAATAAAATAAATTACTACCTCTTACACTCGGGAAAAACTTTGATACACAAGAGTTGAAAAAATACTCTAATCAAAGTTATCCAATAGAGGAAGAGGTTTCAGCTTACAGTTAGAGTAGACTGGTTGCCTGAAGGGAGCAGCATGGGAGAATACAAGGGCACCACCAGCGAGGGAGAAGTAACAGAGTGTCATGATGCAAGTGTTCTCGTGGCTCGGGGTTGGCGGCCACACACCTTCATATATAAACCCATCAAACCTGTTGTAGAGTATTAAGGTTTACCATGGATCCATATGGGGATTATCATCTCTGCCAAGAGGTTATAATTTTGGTTTGGTTCGCTTGTTTCTTTGTTTGTCTGTGTGTGTGTGTGTAAGAAAGCTTTATTTCCTTATCTTTCAGAGTATTTTTCTGAGGTAAATAACACTCAACTGACATGAAACAAATCTATAAATGATGTAAAGAAAGATTTCATGTAACAAACTTCTGATCACAAGCTGCAGCAATGAAACACCATTAATAAAAGTTCTCAATAAGGAGATATCTTTTATGCAAATCAACACAGCAATATTGTTGTACAGTTGTGTGACTAACCATGGTTGTGAACGAAGGTAAGAAAGCATCATCCAGTTTGTGAGAAACTGGAAGCTGAGGTAGGAAAGGATGGAAGCAATGGGAAGGAAGGAGAGGAGGCGAGGTGAGGGTCGGGCTTGGATGAGTTGGTTAGAGGGTGCGGTGCCTCCCATCACCAAGGCAGGTATAGTTATCAATCCAAGGTCCATTAATACACACTGCATGTCTGATGGTTCTGTGTGCACCTGTTAAAAGTACAAGGGCTAAGGACATTTCTCACAATTATTGTCTTCCAATTACAGTACACAACAAGATAATAATTATGATATAATAATAAGTGAAGAACACAAAGATCAACTCACTGAATAGATGAATATGACAGAGATGAGTGAAGTGAAGCCAGCAACGATGTTATACTTGAGGGCAGCAAAGGTGGACACAAGTGCCCCTCTTCCCTCGCACAGCAGAGCCGGGACACAGGTCACGTCTTGCTGCTGGGAGGTGAAGGGGGCTGCTACAGAGGCTTCGGAAGCACTGAGAGATATGCCACAGTCAGCAGCCTTGAGGGCACCACAGTCATTGCATCCATCACCACACATGGCAACCCGGTGGCTGTAGTCAGATGGGTAGTTAAAAACAAAACTTGTGCCATTGTCATCAATAGTCAGTGTAATAATTTGGCTCACAAAACATTACTGTATTTCTCTGCAGCACTGTTTAAACACTTAAGACAATCATTTTATACCACTTGAAGGAAAAATATTGTAAATCAGAAAAAAAAAAAATAATAATAATATATATATATATATTATCCAAACTATATTTCTTCTCACCCCAACTCCTGGAGAGCCTCAACCACAGTGACCTTTTGGCGGGGTTGCATTCTGGCAAAGATACGACAGCGGTGCAAGACACGTCTTCGCAGCAACACATCCTGATGACCACACAACAGATCCAGAGTGTCACCCTCCAGCGCCAGCACATAATTCTCCGACAGCACTGGTATCTTCTGACCCTGCCATCATAAGGAGTGTTGTCTACACTTAAAGAAAGATTCTTTTTTTGGTAAATTGGAAAATTACTAAACTATATTATTATTATATTTATTGGAATAGTATGAAGGATTCAGTAGGCCTCTATATTTTCATCAAGAGAGTATCCCCTTGAGTCATTGGGTTTACTTTTTATGACTCACCTGACACAGAAGCATTCAAGGGAATTTTACAACTTGGGACTAGGGAGACCATAGTGCTGCATCTCACTAAAGTATCAAAAGATATCCAGGAACAGTTTCAAATGCACCTTTGTCTTCAATGATGTCTTGTTCACATACAAATTTAATTATACAATTTTTCAATAGTGCCTCAGTTTTCTATTTAATGACCTCACCTGGGATACTGGTCCTGCCTGAGTATCAACATCATAGAAGTGTACAGCCAGGTGTCTTGCAGCCTTGGTGGTAGCAGACTCTTCCACAGCCCTTACCACCACGACCTGTTGACCAACCTCCACCAATCCACTCTCCCGTGCTACACACACTGCCGTCAACAAGTTGTCACCTGGGGAAGGATAAGGAGAGGACATAGTAATCACCTCATACTAATCTGGATACTTTTAATGAGTGACCAGTTGTTTTTTTTATATGGCAGGATATATTAGTCGACCCACCAAAGCCAGAGCAGGAAATTGTTGCTAAAGAATCAGAATTACAGTTCCATGTCTGAGGGCAGAGAGCTTGCTGGCTTGTACCCTAAAAACATACACTAAAAGACTGCTCAAGGAGAAATGTTGTGCTTACCAGTGAGCATGACAGTGGTGAGGTGAGCATCATGTAGTTTGACCAAGGCTGGGGCAGTCTGAGGCTTCACTTTGTTATGCATCACCACCAGACCCAGGAACCCACACCCTAACTCCAGCTCCTCACGTGTGTACCCTCTCACCTGACACACACAAAATATACATTGTTAAAGAGCACAAGAGGACATAAAGCATATTCACCGACACTAAGAAAATACCAGTCACTATCACCTAAGATGCTGTATGCACTCACCAAGTCCCAGGAAAGCCCCTCATTGATGACCCTGCCAGCGACAGCCAGGACTCGGAGCCCCTGCCTGGTGTACCATTCCACCGCTGCCTCCAGGATGCCTGGCACTGTACATGGGAAGCTCATAGTCAATATCTATACTGTATAATATATATCTATTCCAAGAAATACCTATACATTATCATCATTTACTAAAAATCATCCTCGTCATCAAATTTCATGTCGTCAATATCGTTTTTCTTCGTTCATAAATTCATAAGCAAAACACCTCATCTTCATTGACTGACCTGTCTCTTGCCTGCAGAGTTTGGCCAGCCTTTCTGGTGCCCCTTTGACAAAGACCTCCATGATGCCCCCAACCTTGGCCTGTGACACCACAGTCATACGCTGTTCGTGGGCCTCAAATGGGAAGGATCTGAGGGTAGCCATTTCATGTAGCCCAGGGTCCACCCCTTCCCTCACTTGTGGCCGCACCAACACTGGGGTCACCAGGTTATAGTCTGGGTTGATGGAAGAGCCTGGTTCCTGTAGGACCTTGAGAAGGAAGCATGTTTATATTTAAAAACAATATTACATCAGTGGACAGCAAAGTAAATTACCAGGAGGTATAAAGTAATAACTGAACAGCATTAGTCACTTTACTTTAGAATTACTGTCCTGAAGAAACTAGTCAGTAACATATGAAAAGCATTATGGAAGTACTAAAGACTTAGTGCAACAAAACAATAGCTCACCCAGTCAATGCCTGTGAATATTTTAACATCAAAAGGGTCACCCATAAGAGCACCATTGATGACAGTGAGTGAGTGGCAGGTGGCAAGAGCCTTGATGAGGGGTTGGTCAGGGTGCATGTTGGGTAGGTCCTCTTGAGGTGTTCCAACCTCACCATTCCACACTGGCACCACACCAGCCAAACCAAGGTTTTCCTCAGTCAGGGTCCCAGTCTACACCACCAGCCATCAAAGTGAGTAAAACAACAACATATATACTGGTCCATTATCAACTCTAAAGCATAACTTTTTTCATACAGGACTAATGGTTTAGGTTCTCATAAGCAAAACAACCTTGTAATGAGCACAAAATAAACTCTGCTAAAATAAATAAAAAATAATTGTATATTAGATATATATCTGGATTCTGTTCTAAGATAAAAAGAGTCACATTGCTCATTTTCACAACCATCAGGCTTACAAATATTTATTTTGCCGAGTGAATCATCATAAAATCACAACTCTCAAGTGGTACTGTAGAGCAAGTTTCAACAAATGTACCCAAATCGTCTATCCACCTTATCAAAGCAAATGAGGTCGACTGTGCCAGCTGGTGTGATGTAGTGGGAAGAGAGACAGAAGATGTTCTTCCTCCGGAGACGTTGCTGAGCCCATGTGGTGATGGCAGTGATGGTGGCAGGAATTATTGGTGGTACAACAAAGGTCAACAGGTCTATGGAAAACAGGATACTCTCCTGCCATGATGCCTTAAGAAGAAGAAGATAAAAAAAATGGTCAGCTAAGTGTTGTCAGGGTGTAACAGAGGAGCTGACTGATTGACTGAGTGATAAACACACTTTTTTTCTTCCTAGTACTATATACATACCCCAACACTACGCCAGGTAAAGCCACTCCAGATTACAGCAGCCACACCCAACACCAGGAAGGCTGCCAGAAGGTAGAGCAGGTCCCAGTACAGGTAGAGGTGGTGAGGACGTGGATACAAGATAGACTGTACCAGCTCTCCTCGTGCCGTGTAGAACCCTGGAGGTAGTGGTGGTAGTATTATTAGTACAGGTTGTGGTAGTGATCATAACATTTACACGTCAAAAGTATGGCTGATGAGTGATGGTAAAAATTATCAGAAGAAAAGCCTTCAGTCCAATTCAGTAAACAATCAATATTTACCTGTGTTGATGACAAGTGCTGGGAGTTTTGCAGCACCTCTCACCTGCAGGAGCTGAGTGCCCCCCTGTAGCACATGGTGGCGGTGCTGAACGGTGTCAAACAGCATGTCACTACCATGTGGCAATGATACCTGAATGTTAGGAGATAGTTTATCAGGTAGGTATACAACATAATCTGGAAGCAGATTATACCAAAGCAATGTACAGTACAACTAGATTTCTACAAATAATTCACTGACCTTAGTGACGGGCACAGCCTCCCCGGTCAACATGGCCTCATTAGTGATGACAGAACCCTCAAGGAGTACAGCGTCCATCTCCAGTCTTCCTATCACTTCTTCCCCTCCACTACCCACCTTCACCAGCCCCTCTGTCTGTACCAACACCACATCCCCGGGCACCACACACCGTGATGACATTCTCACTTCTGCAGGAGATACCAACCAAAGTCAACATTCTTCTCCATAACTAATATAGTGTAGAAACATAAATATCAACCATATTAGAGAAGAAAGAAATGCTTGTGTATTATTTTCACACTACTATTCAGTACATACAGTATATTTGTTTTTACAGGAAAATATAACATAAATAAATTCTTTTCTTGCATCTAATCATAATCTGTTTTGAGTACAGCCATTTTACCAGTAGGTCAAATAAAAACAATACAGTATTATTGCTAACTAGGAGACTTGGAAAAAAAAATAAAAGATGCATTCAAACTAACAGATAATCAATTACCGCCCCTCTCTGGTTTTGTAGCTTATCAGTACCTATTATCAGCCAGCTACTGTTCTGAATCACTACCAAGACAAAATTATATTTACTAACAAAACAGACTCCAGGTGGAGGAGTGAATGAACACTGTGTACTAACAATAACTAAGTGAAAACAAGAAGGCAGCTCATATAAAATACAATACATACAGTATATGTCAAAATGTACATACAAATTTTGATATAATATGCACACATAACCATAATTCATATACTGAGGACACACAGAACAAACATAAACAGCAATAATGACCACCGACAACACCACCAAGGGATTGAGGAGGAGAGAATCTGTTGGACTTTTCTTCTCTAATGCAAATATTCAGCCAGAGGAAGCTTTCTCTATCCTCTTTTCTACTCTGGAGGTGAAGCAGGAGGAAGTGACGGGTATCCAGTTCATCAAACCAAACAGAGCCATTGTCAAGTTCACCCGGGCCGAACCCTACAAGCTCTTTGTCAACAAGTTTGGGGGGAAGGTTGTGACGATGCCAAAGAACTTTGGTGGGGGAACTCTCAAGGTCATCAACTTCAGCTGGGGTACAGTGAGTGTGATGGTGAAGGATGCCCCCTTTGAGATGTCCAATGAACTCATAGCGTCCGCCCTGAAGCGCTATGGGAAGGTGGTCGGAGTGAAGAGGGATGTGCATCAAAGCAGCCAGGCAGAAGGGATACAATCTGGGACAAGGAGGGTACAGATGGAGGTGCGGTATAAGCTGCCATCCTTCCTGGTGGTGGCCGGTCACACCCTCACCGTACTGACCGACAATGAAGCGGATGGTCAATGGAACGTGACAACACGGTACAGTGGAATGAGACAGTGTGGCAAGACCAGTGTTTTCTATGACCAACCAATCCTTACATCACAGAAAACCAAAGTATTAAGTCACAAAGATGACTAAAGAAGAAACTGTGAATGAACAATAATTTTCTCCTCATAAACTCAAGCTTTAATAATATAAAAAACCACAGTAATATTCAATCTGGGGAGATAATTATGTTTACTGTACAGTGCAAATATCTTCCAGCTGAGAAAAGTGTGCTCTCTTAATAAAGCTTGTCAGAATATACAGTAGAGAACCTCCTTGTCCAATACATTCATGGGAAGAGGAAGCCAGACTCACCTTTACCATCCCTGAGCACCGAAACTTCTGACTGTGAGGTGACTGTCTTCTGCAGTGTCAGGCTTTGCTGCAGGAGGGGCATCATCATATATAACTGACACAATAATATACAACTGACTGAAGCACAGAAGTTTTTATTTTTTATCAACATTAGGCAAGAATGATAAAAGTAGTAAAATCATCATGTATATTCAAATGATAATCATTAGTATCCAAAATTTATATGAATTCAATTTTTTATCCAAAACAGGTAAGACTCGAATGTCCATGGTAACTAATCTGGAAAAAAATATATGCTGGTACTGTATTATGATTAACAAGACACAAACACTTTGAGAGTACTTGCAATTTTTTCAAATGGACATTGGATTAACTCTCACTGCATCTACCACCAACACTCAATGCCAAACACAATGAAAACCAAAAGAATATACAAAAGATACAAAGGAGGTGGGTGTACGCACATGTAAACATTATGTACAGGAGATGGAAACAAATATTGAGAAGCATTCATTTGTATCATTTGACTAGTGCTTCTTGAAACAGTATTTACCTTTGACTTGGATAAACAGAGGCAAAGTGTTAACAATGGTTTCCACTCAAATAGTTTTTCCCCTCTCAACAACAAAGAACATTTTAGCTGTAAATATGACACAAACAGTGCAGTTATAAAGCAATAATATATACATATGTACAGTAACCACTATAGAGGCCATGTGAGGAAAAATTGCAAACTAAAAACTTTATCTATGATCATCCAAGGCTGCTTAATATTTTCTAATTTAATGTTATTGAAAGTCTAACTATGTATAAGTGGCAAATTATCAGTTGATATTACAATACCAAAAAATGTCAAAATATTAACACTTTTCTCCACTATATGAAGACAAAAGGAAATCTGGTACTTTTAAAGATTTGCAAATCTTTGGGTGGGGAATATTTAGTCCTACAGTGAAGTATAAAACATTAATATGGATCAGTGGGTTATGTATGACTTTGTACTAACTTTCAAAACATTCCTGGCCATTATGGTGTTTATACTTACGCGTCTACTCTGGACCAACGAGAAGATGATAGTGGCCAAGGAGAGAGCTGCAATGGTGAGTCCTGTGAGGAAGTATCCCTTGCATACCCACACTACTACACACAGAGCTTGGTACATGTAGAATGGATTGATGGCCTGTTGGGGATATGTGATGAAGAGGAAAGATGGAATGACTGACTGACAGACTGGGATAATTTTCAAGGCAGAACAGCATCTAGGGGTCACTATCCCAACAGATAAAAAAGAAAAAAAAAATGAGGCAAACTGGAGGACAGAAAGCTTTAAAGAAAAATAAGGAAAAGAGAGGCAAAGGAAAAAAATAGAAAAGAAAAGAGAGTAGAGGAAAATAGAGACAAAATGAAGGACAGGAAGCTCCAAAGAAAAACAAGGAAAAGGGAGGTAGATCGTGATTACCACATGAAAACAAAATTCCACTTCCACTGCCAAAGGTTGCGGCCTCTCTGGGACCTACCCTCCTGATCTCCCACACCATGACTGATATGGAAACGATGGAGAGGAGAGCCACACACCCTGAGTAGAGATAATAGCCCTCCACACTCCACAGCACCACAGTGAAGGCTTGAAATATGTAGAATGGATTCACGGCCTGGTTGGGTTGTGGGAAAATATGCTGACAATCTATTATTCGTAAGTGATCTGTTGGTACTTCAACATGTCTCGATTAAACATTAAAAAGGTGGGTAAACTTACATTTCAAAAAGCTATAGAAATATACAGATCTTTTAAATCATCAGTTATTCCTTCCATGATAGTGTAAAGTTCCCATAAGAACAGTAGATGATTATAAACTCCACAGCCTGTGTAAATGATGTAAGACTGTACATTATTCCTACACCACAAACCAAAAAACTATCATGAGTTGCTGTATGGTGGCAATGGACACTATTTCAGCTTCTAACTGTAGAGCAAAAAAAAAAGAATAAAAAAAAAGAAAGAAAGAAATAAAATAAAATGACCTGTTGAACAAGGAGTTGCCAGATGGAAAGTACAGCAATGTCAAGGATGTTCTCTCCATACAATGCCTTTCGTCTTTGTGCCTCACATTCACTCAACCCTGATGCTCTTTGATGGAAGGTGTTGAAGGTGGGAGAGTCATCCAGAGGCCTGTGTGCAGCAAGTAAATGTATTTATGTTTTGAATTATGTTCAGAATGTTAAATCTTAATACAATCTAACACACTTATACAATGATAGCATATATTCAGCTTCATTCCAGTACAGTATACATATATATCCAGTATTTGTCATGGACAATGAAATGGAATTATAAGACTCAGAAGGTAAGCTAACCTGAGCTTGACAAAAGTACAAGTAGAGTCATCCCAAAAATACTTGATCTTTCTGTTCATGAAGTAGATCCGGGTTGTGTTCTTCCCCTCTTCCTCCACCTCTTCCCTCACCACCTCCTCTTCCCACAGCTGTCCATGAATATCCTGAAAAAGACTATCTCATTTAGAAGAGGAAAATGTGTAGACAAGGAATACCATCCACAGATATGCTGTTCAATTTTGCTAAAAAAATGGGTCATAATTTATTATTTAATTTATTTCTACTCCTACATTAGACTCGATCCAATAAAATAAGGATAGGAGTTACAGTCACAGATCAGAGAGGAAAGGACACTCAAAAGCATCACCTTAAGTAGCACAGTGGTGGCCTGGGCAAGAGGGCAGTGGGTATGTGTGAGAGGCAGCCTGAAAGATGGACGCCAGGTGAGGGGAATCAGTAGTAGTCCTGCTGACAGAACTGTGGCCACCGTTGTCAACACCAACTTGACAACATTCCGTTGGTACCCTGTTGCCTCCTGAAAGGTGCCGCCAGTTATAACATGCATAAACAACAAAATGGATTAATGAATGACTGAAGCAGCACTAGTAACAGGAAATGAGGGATGAGTGGTCCTGGTACTATAGGTATATAAGATAGTACCAGTATACAAAATACAGGTACAGTATTGTATTACTGTGTTACGTGTCAGACAAAACTGGAAAAATACAAGGAACATCATATAAGTAAGGAAATAAATTGAATCACCAAACTAAATAGGGAATCTATATCCAAGAGACAGCCAAAGAGCAAGGAATATGTAACATAACCTATTAACTAAGCAAAGGAAAAGTGACACTTACCAGTTCATCCTTAGTGCCCAAGTTGAGGCGATCAGGTGTAGCCTTAGTACCCCACATGACTGAAGTACAAACACCCTGACACTTCACTGACTCCCTCCCTCCTATACAACAATGTTCTGCACACACCTCACCCCAAAAGCTCATACACTACACTGCAACTGTTCAGAGCACCTTCCATTTGAACAACACCTGATGACAACAGCATTTTTTCTCTAATAACACCATGGACAATAACTGATGGGACATTATATTTTTGTCCGTGGAAAGCAAAGACCTTTGTAATACTTGTACTGCTTTCAGTTATCCCAATAACAATATATAGTTGATGACTTAGATAAAATGCTTGAACTGATGGCAAACAATTTATAGGTTAGTGGAATATTGCAATCTTGTTTACATATAGGGTCGTATGTGGTGTTGACGATGGTGTGGTACCGATACGATGGCTCTATTGTTTGTCTATGAAGTCATCGTACCGGTACCACACCATGGTCAAGACCACCGACGTTCTTACATAAGGCACATAATGACAGGCCTCAAATTCGAGCAAACTAGGGATGAAGTGAAAACAATACCACTGAAACAACTTGGTACCAATACACACAAGAAAGTCGCGGTTTGGGGTACCAATAACAGTCTGACTTGTACCAACTCCAAGAATACCACCAGAATGGAAAAGTATTAATTAAAGTTTCCAGCCACAACACAGCTTACTTTAGAGGGGATAAGTTCTGCCACATCCACCTCCTCTATGGTGGGTGTGGTACAGTATATACAAATAACACTACTAGCCCTTAGTTACTGGCACTTTGAATGGACATGCAATCCTCCAATACTCTAATATATTTTACTTCATCACAAGTCTCAATAAATAAAGAGATGCAGAACTACCAGGTATTCTACTTGCTTCAGTAGTTCTAAAAATTTTGTTCTTGATGTTCAAAGTTCAAAGGTTTTCCTCTTTTACCTTCATATTTAATGGTTATAAATATTGAGAGATTGCCTTTTGTTTGTTTATTTTATGAATTCTACAAACAATGTCAAATGTCAATCCATGAATGCACTACCACCGATATACTTTTGTAAGACACAAGATTTCTTCTTCACACAGTGAATTAGAACTGGTCAGGTCTTGGTGTGGGAGCTTAATGATTCAGTGATAAGAATGTCTTATCACTTCATTATCTTTGGTTCAGGTTACCTCCTCGTTCTCTGCAGGAAGTGAATCCTTTCATGTCTTATCTTACCTAATTCCACTTCTAATACCATTAATTTTTACCAATAATGCATGAATGAAACAAGTTTCCAAATTTTCAAATAAAATCATAGGATATGATTTGCAGTATAAGTACCAGTATAAAAGTAAAATTTTTGGTTAGGTCATGACAAACTTTCAGATTTTAACTAACCCTAATATATATAGTTACACTACTGTACACACTCACCACCAACAAACTAACCTTATTAAACTGTCAAGCCTTACATTTGAATACAATATAGTAATAGGAAAACAATATTCCTGTGACAGAGCAAATATTATATAAATATTCATGTTATCTTCCATTTAATCATAGAGTACATTTTGATGATGATTATGAGAAGATTTCTCTCCCTCTACTGTACTGTGGGCCATATTCAACAACGTTTGTGGTGCATACGATGGCATGGCACCAGTACGATGGCTACATAGAAAAACAATAGAGCCGTCGTATTGGCACCAAGCCATCATAACAATACACTTGGGATGTTCTTGAATATGGACCTGTACTCGTTCATGACCTTAATTATATTGATATCATACTCGAGATTTTTATTGAAGGCATGTAAATGAATTAAGGACCCTGTGATCATGTATGAAAATTGGAGTCTTCCGATTCCTCCTGACCATGCCACAAAACAAGCTCCTTCCATATAGATGTGTGTGTTCCATGGCAATATTTGAAGGACTTGTTTATCTCCAATTTTCTGACTACATCGTAAAGTTCTTTAAGCCAGAGAAGTTATATATTAAATTCATGAAAAAAAAAAAAAAAAAAAAAAAAAAAAAAATTAGGATGGAAAATTATACATTGGGCCGTATGCAAGAACATTCATGGTGTATTATATACGATGGCGTGGTATAGGTACGACGGCTCTGTAGTGTGTGTGTGTATGGGGTGTCATCGTACCAGTACCACACCATCATCAACACCATCGATATTCTTGCATACGTACGGTGGTTCTGTAGTGTGTGTCTATGGGGTGTCATCGTATCAGTACCACACCATCGTCAACACCATCAATGTTCTGAAATAATTATATCACAAAAAAAAAAAAAAAAAAAAAAAAAAAAAAAATTACCCACCACAAAAAACTCAACACCTTTATTACAGAATTAAATAGAAACTATATTGATTAATTTATTTATTACCTATTTATTACATTATTCTATTTTAAGTTTTTGTGTGATCATCATGTAACTAAAATACATCTATTTTATTCAATTATGGCTGTGTATTATTGGGCCATATTCAAGAACATTCATGGTGTATACGATGGCGTGGTACCGGTACGATGGCTCTGTCGTTTGTCTATGGAGCCATCGTACCAGTACCATACTACACCATCATCAACACCACGAATGTTCTTGCATACGGCCCATAGTACAGTATATATTCTTATACTTACAATGCTGTGTTGGAGTTGGACAATGAGAACCTTTATTTAATTAAGGCCTCCATCCAAGTTACAAGTATTCTCATCATGGTGGAAGAGGAAGGAAAGCAAGGAAAATATGACGTTTTGGTCCATTTCTTTCCATACCAGCAACCAACAGTGACCAACCTCCCCGTCAGACGGATGAAGATGATATGGCTGCAGTGTTGCCAGATCTACTTGACCTAGCTTTCCTAACTTAAACTTTAGGATTTTCCCTTTTTGCCTCATTAATTCCCTGCTTACTCTTGAACATTGACGGTCTTTTTTATATTTTTCGTCTGGTAGAAATTTTCCTGTTTACTCTTGAACAAGTTTTGTATAATTTCCCTGTGTGGACTTCCTAAAATAGATCAATTTCCCTGCACCTGGCAACACTGACTGTCTGTAATTTCTCTGTAAAAACTAAAAAAAGGTGAATTAATACCATTAACTATTTTATTTTAGTTTTTAAATTTCATTACACGACTTCATTTATCAACCATCAATATCTATTTATGCAACTAAAGCTGTGTTGGGGTATGTACTGTATATAGAAGGTCAAGTAATTTAAGAACTTAAATAAAATAAGTGTAATAATTAGATATAATTGTTTTTTACTAGTATACCAAATAAATTAGATGTGCAAACTGGTATATATGTGTGTGTTATAGGGATACAGCTACATAATTATATAATATACATGTCAACTAACTATATGAGCTAGGTAGAGTATAGTTATTTAGAGCGATATAAACACGCTCATTTAACACGAACAGGCAAAGGTCTATAATAGTAGTAGTAGTAGTAGTAGTAGTAGTAGTAGTATGCCAATGAGAAATAAACAAATATGATGATTAATAATAAGAGGATCGAGGTGCCGTTGAATCAATACAGCCAGACGGGCGCCATACACTCATATACAGCTTGGCGCCATATACCACCCAAACAAGATAATTTCCCGCCATTTCTTTCCTTCCCTCTTCTTCTTTACCTCCCTGTCACCCATATTCTTCTCCCCACTCTCCCTGTCACCCATATTCCTCTTCCCCACCCAAACAAGATTATTTCCACCCATTTCTTTCCATCTCTCTTCTCTATTACCGCCCATTCCCTAATTTCTCTCACCACTCTCCCTGATAATTTCCCGCCATTTCTTTCCTTCCCTCTTCTCTTCCTGCTTTCTCTCACCACTCTCTCTGTCACCCATATTCCTCGAATCAGCACCCTTCCACTTATACCTACTTCCCCATGCCATGAAGGGATCGAGGGAAGGAAGGGATAAATTTAGGTATTTTTATTAATGACTAGAGGGGAAGAGATATGACGTAATAAGAACAGGAAGGAAGGATGGAAAGTATGGGAAAGAATGGAAGGAATGAAAGGCAGGGAGACATAGAAGAAAAAACACAAAATATGGAAAGCGCGCTGATGGCAGAGAATCTAGCTAGAGTTGCATGAATGAAATTAATTACTATAATAACATAATTCTTGTTGCCTCGAGTCGCTATATGTAAGCTCATACTGCCCCACCCATATCACATCAAGCCACACCCAGCTGTCCTTTCGTGATTCTGCCTGCTGACCTTTAAATCCTCTCGTATGGGTGACTCAAATATGAGTCATCTACAGTACGTCGCCTAGAAAGTCTACGGTTATAACCACCCATGTTTCACTCTTAGGTCTGTATGCAAGAATTATTTAGTTAACATTGATGGTGTGGTACGGATACAAGGACTACATAGATACACTACAGAGCCATCGTAGTATTAATTGTTAGTATTAATAGCATAGTAGTATTCTTAATAGCATAATCATATAAACCCTGAAGAGCTTACATGGATATTGCCTGCAAAGTTACATGGACTCAGAGGTCAAAGTATCACTCCTCCAGTCACCTCTTCCTCCTGAAAAGTTACATGGATCAGAGGTCAAAGTATCACCCCCGTAGTCACCTCCTCCTCTTCCTCCTCCTCCTGCACCCAGAGGTCAAAGTATCACCCCTCCAGTCACCTCTTCCTCCTCCTCCTCCTGCACCCAGAGGTCAAAGTATCACCCCCGTAGTCACCTCTTCCTCCTGCACCCAGAGGTCAAAGTATCACCCCTCCAGTCACCTCTTCCTCCTCCTCCTGCACCAAGGCGTAGGAAGACACAGGAGGGGAGAGAGGCTGAAATAGGAAACCTTCCGTTGCTTTAGTCATAAGGGCGTAGTGTAAGACAAGGAGGGGAGGGGTTGGTGTGCCCTGTTGTGGTGTTCCCTCGGCGCAATGCAGCCCACGAATCCACCCAGGCACTCACCATTACAGACTCCCCCCCCCCCACCCCCACGAACTGACCCTCAAACACCCACCCAGCCCACGAACCCACCCAACTCAAGCACTCACCATTACAGACTCCCCCCCCCCTAAATGACCCTCACCCACCACCCAGCCCACGAACCCACCCAGGCACCCACCATTACAGACTCCCCCCCTCCCCGACCCCCAACTAACTACCATTAATATTACAGAAACCCCCCCCCCAACCACCCAGCCCACGAACTCACCCACCATTACAGAATCCCCCCCCCCCAGAACTGACCCACCCCAACCCCCCAGCTAACTCCCATTCACATTAATTCACAAACACTTCTCTTCCCCTGTCCAACTTCAAAACTTTCCTCTCTCCTTTCCTTAAAAATGAATAAAGCAAAACCTGTAGAACTATGAAAAATGATATAGAGCGGAGGAGGAAAACAGACACGAAGGATATAGAGAGGAGAACAACAAGCATAAAGGTAATAACAGAGAGAGAGAGAGAGAGAGAGAGAGAGAGAGAGAGAGAGAGAGAGAGAGAGAGAGAGAGAGAGAGAGAGAGAGAGAGAGAGAGAGAGAGAGAGAGAGAACTAGGGACACAAATGGCACTAATGCAGGGACGACCGAGGAGGAGGAGAAGGAGGAGGAATGGATAAAGAGCAGGAGGAGGAGGAGGAGCAACAGCAGGTGGAATGGAGGAGAAGAAGGAGGAATGGATAAAGAGCAGGAGGAGGAGGAGGAATAAAGAGCAGGAGAAAGAGGAGGAGGAAGAAAAGGAGGAATAATGGATAAAGAGCAGGAAGAGGACGAGGAGCAACAGCAGGTGGAATGGAGGAGGAGGAGGAGGAATGGATAAAGAGCAGGAGGAGGAGGAGAAGGAAGAGGAGGAGGAGGAGGAGGAATAAAGAACAGGGGGAGGAGGAGGAAGAGGAGGAGCAGGCACTATTCTAGCCACCACCACCACCAGCACCAGCAGTGTCAAGGCAGCAGTGAGAGGGTAAAGTCGTACTGTACGTGGGGGTCGATCACTCTTCCCAGGGAGACTTCATACCACACCCAGCCACCCCGTCCAAAGGGTTCCATCGTGTTAGTGTGTGTGTGTGTGTCATGGGCATGTGTTCGTCTCAGGTAATGCCACTGCACCTTACATACATACATACATACATACTCTTGGTGCAGGAAGGAAAACACTGCTGTATATACCTACCTGCCAGTGCCGTGTGATGATGATGTTGAGAGAAAGAAAACAACAGGCCAGCAGCAGTGGTGGTGGTGGTGGTGGTGGTGGTGTTCAGAGGGTGCCACATGTTAGATGAATATTTTGTCTGTCGGGGGAATACATCACCTACCAGAGTTTACATCGTGTTTTGTTTACACTTATATTTTTTGGTGTGATGTAAAATATGGCGTTTTCCACAACACTCTTATAATACTCAGTACGTGACGATATTCATTACAGGGAGATTCTCTGATCGGTAAATTGGAAGGCTACTGATTCCTCCTAACTATGCCAAGGAACAGCAGATGCCTTCAATGGAACTGTTGTTTGGTGGCATAGTTTGGAGGAATCAGTAGGCTACAACAGAGACCTTCCAATTCACCAACAAGAAAATCTCCCCTTATCGTAGCCTAGTAAATCATTAATAACAGTGAACATCATTATGGATTATCACTACTGTATACTCTTGTGTGCTGATAAATGTTTTCACCCCTTTGTTATACTCATCTTTAGTTACAGGGTGCATTGAGTTCTATTATTTCGTCTGTTTTCTTATAACGTCACGACACCAAATGCCCTCTACTATATATGGGTCAGACACTATACTAACGAATGGATGGAGATAAGCTTCAAGTCGGCTACATGTATGATTGCATGTGTTAGGAAGGCCAAGTATAAGGCCTTTCATTCTATACACAAATTAATACCCTGTAGGTGTGTATATCCCTCGTGAAGGTTTAGGGAAGACAGAGAGTAGTACACAGAGGCATCGATCCAACAGAGCTGTACGTAATATGGTAACTAGAATAACAGTATAGGTTATGTACAGCCAGCTACAAAAATCCACTATGTATGTATGTACTCGATAGTCTCCATCCCATAAAAATATATCAAAACAAAATTATATGAAGTCAAAATTTGCACCCTGGCTAGCTCTCATCCATAGACAAACCCAACGTAGGCCACTGCTGACTATAACATAAACAAAATAGTGATAACCGGGACCTGTAGTTATTATACATTACAGAATCACTCTCATAACGTCTATATAGAATGTTGTGTGGTTTTTCCTAAGAATGCTATTTAATTGGTTCAGTTTGACAATGTATATGCATGATAAATTGTTCGTCTATATAGCCAATTATTATTTAACTAGCAGGTTATGTGGGCTTGAAACATGAAGGGTAATGTTTTTGTTTTAGTGGAATGTGAGACAGAAAATTAAAGGCACGTATGGTAATAACTATGTTACACACACACACACACATACACATGGACACGCCAGCTGAAGCATCCGTCTGTAATTCCGTCACGCAAACATGTACTTGTTCACACGCACACGTTGATGTCTGCATTGTTGGATTGTGTTGTCTTTGAGCATTGTATTTCGAGTCCACTTTGTCGCTGTTACTGGACTGCTTAGTGATAATGCTTTGTATCACGTGTGCTTCATTTTAAGGGACTCTATATGAAAAATTGGAGGTAAATGAGTCCTTCAAAAAATATTGCAACGAAACACACACACCTATATGGAAGGTGTGTTTCGTGGCATAGTCAGCAGAAATCAGAAGCCTCTAATTCTCATACACGATCACAGGGTCCTTAAAGTGTTTTTTTTTTTTAGTATAATATCATTGCACGTTAATTTGAAGTGTTGTGTGAATAGTGTAGGTATGTATTATATAATGGTCCAGTGCTTTACCATCAGTTAATGTACAGTATAGTGTATATGACATTAATTTTTACTTATCTATATATAATTTGATATAAAAGCACCATGACATGTGCTATAAAGAAAGCCACAACATCAGACATGTGCTTCAGGGTCGGTATTCACAAAACATCTTAGAGTTTGGAGTTGTTCGTATGTTTGTATTTCTGACCTCACCATATTGTTTCAAGGTCATTTCGAAGCAGTGAATGGTTTTTGTTATTCTATTTGTATGAGCTGTTGTTATGTTTTCGAAGCAGTGTCGGGTACTAGTCCTCGCCATGAATGAATGCTTACGAATAAAATTTTAAGTTAAGAGTGAACTTTACTTTTGTGAATACGAGCCCAGGTGAACGCATGCACTGTTTGTTTACTTTGCAGTGTCGAGAGGGACGTGTAGAGGCCGGTATTGATGAGTGGAACTAGGAACACAGCAGGGGAGACGGATCACCAACACCACCACCGCTCCCGTCAGCCTCCTCAGAAGTCCCCTCGACACGAAGACCCCTGGCTACCTCAGACCCCACACACCCTTACCTCCACCCCTTACCCCTTGGCACCCCAGCCTCCCCGTTCACCCCAGCATCCCCGCTCACCCCAGCCTCCCCGTACACCCCAGTACCCCCGTTCACCCCAGCCCACACATCAACAGTACCCCCGTTCACCCCAGCCCACACATCAACAGTACCCCCGTTCACCCCAGCCCACACAGCAACAGTACCCCCGTTCACCCCAGCCCCCACAGCAACAGTACCCCCGTTCACCCCAGCCCCCACAGCAACACTACCCTCGTTCACCCCAGCAACAGTACCCCCGTTCACCCCAACCCACACAGCAACAATACCCCCGTTCACCCCAGCCCCCACCCCAGTACTCTCAAGCACCCCAGCAGCCCCGCACACTCCAACCTTCATCACAGTTCCCTCGTGTTTCCCACCCCCCACCCCAGTACCCTGGTGCACCCCAGCCATCTTCCAGCAGACGGTCACCTTCTCCTAGACATTGCCCACCTGGAACTTACACCTTTAACTCTCCCCCCGTGGCACATACATCACGCTCTGTCTCACCACGACCATCTATAGGAACCACTCCACTTAATCCTCGACAACTTACTAGTGCCTCTCGCTCCCTCTCCCCACAACCAAGGCCTCAGGGAGCCACAAACACGGTGTTCTTCAAGACCATCAAGGCCACCAAAAACAGACAGAAACATCAAAAGAGCTTGGCTGCACAAACAGCTGGAAAAGATGAAAAAACAGAATTGGGAAATGTGGTGCTTTACCTTCAAGGAGCAGTTGAAGCTGGAGAAAGTTCTCTAGACCCAGGCATTACTGAGAGACATTGGAAGCAACAGCAGCAACGTCAACGCCAATTGGAGAGAGAGCAACAACAGCAGCAACAGGAGTTTCAAAAACGTCACCAAAACATACAAGAAGAACACCAAAAGTTACTCCAGCAGCAGCAACAAATTCAACAGCAACAACAGTATCTTTACCAACAGCACAAACAGCAGCAAGACAACCTATCCAAACAACAGAGGATACAGTCTAATGCTCTCATACAACAACAAGATAATTTTATCAAGACACACAAGAGACCTCCAAGCCAACAATTACTTTACCAACAGTCACAGGTGAAGCAAAAGTTGGCTCAGCAGCACAAAGTTCAATACCAGCAACTCTATTACTACCAATCACAACAACAACAGTCATTGACACAGCAGTTGTTTCAGATTCAGCAACAGTTTGCCTTGTTACAACAACAACAACACCAACTTCAAGAAGAACAAAAATTATTCAACGAACAATTCGAACAGCAGAAGTTAGAGGAGCAGCAGAGACGTGAGGTAGAGCAAAAACTGCAGGAGGAGAGAAGAGCAAAAGAGGCTCTTCAGAAGCAACAACTAGAGCAACGGAAGAGGCAACTAGAACAAGAGACAAAGGAGAGGCAAGACAAGACAAGGGAACACCAGCAAAGAGTGACTAATAAACCCTCAGAGACAAACAATAACAACGAAGATCCTTTCAGTGGTATCAACCAGCTACTTCAGAGTGCCTTAACACCAAGCGATATCCAGTTACAAGAAGAGGACAAGGAAGACCATCGTAGTGCAGAAAGAACACCACAGAGTGCCTCACCAATACCATCATCGTCAGGGACAAGTACCACTGAGGGGGGAACTGCTGAGGGTTGTGTGAGCAGGGTACGTTCATTCAGTTTCAGTAGTGCAGCCACTGAGGAGGACACCAGAAAGTCAAAGGCCCAGCATCCCCGTCGTCAATCTCTTGGTCTTAGTAAGGGACCATCTGGTCTCAACGTTGGTCCCTCACTGCTTCACCTCCAAGGACCAGCTGGATACCATAAAGGCCCTGGGAATTTAAACAGGGGTCCCAGTTGGCTCAACAAAGGTCCCAGTAATTTGAATAAGGGTCCGAGTGAACTTCCAAGAGGACCAGGTTCTCTGAGTAAAGGCCCCAGAGAAATCAATCAAGGTCCTTCAGAGAGACAAACAGGGCCTTCTGGACTGAACAAGGGTCCAAGCAACCTAAATAAAGGTCCTGTGACTGAACACAAGGGTCAAACAGTCACTTACAAAGGGCCGTCACTACTTGCCAAAGGGCCTTCCAGTAAAATCTTTGGTCCAGCCAGTAACAGATGGTCTATTGAACACACACATTGAAAACACAAACTGCCTGACCTGGTTGTGGAACGTGATGCCAGTGTGGCAAGTTACTGTTCCCACATGTTAATCCCACTACTTAAACTCTTTATTCCTTGTCAAACAGTTATTTTCACAGTTTTACTTCATACTGTACTCATTACTTTCACACAATATCTGCACCTTATATTTAACCTGTACTATCTGTATTATGGTGCACTCCCTATGTGTAGCACAGAATGTTGAGTGAAGTGGCTCTGATGGACTGAATTCTTATGAAGATGATCGACATAAACTGTTTCTGCTGATGGGGGTGAGGCTGGAGAACGGCTGCATGAATAGGTGAGTTTTGACTTGCAGTAGCTGTTATGTTAATTATTTGTGTTCACTGACTAGTCTGGCTTACAAATTAATTACCCTTTATACAGTCCGAAAAGGTAAAGCTAAGCAGGTATAGTAACAAACTCATTATCATACGTCTTGCTCGTTGCCAGCCTCCCAAATGAAGAATGAATGTGTACTGTGAACTGGAAATTACCAGCAATTCCTCCGTCATCTTGTCTTAATTGTTTTCAGACGTGGGTTGTGGAGTGTGAGGTGGCGGACAGCTGTGGTGTGGTTATGGTGTAGTTTGTGCCTCCTGACACTAACTTCTCTCACCCTGAGGTACATACTACACTACATACACCCACGCCACGACCCTCTCAGGTATACCACAGATGCAAACATAATACATAAAAAAACATAATATACATGTACAATACTGTAGTCGTTCCTCCTGTCCTTCAATGCTTCATACGAACTATGGTTTCAGTCTATCTATCTATCTATCTATAGCTCCGACGCCTCGTTCCCTCCGGGAACTCCCCTCAAGGGGGTGGCCACGGCAGAAGTGTCTCCAGTTCTCCCTGTTCCAACACTCCCTCCTTACTTGTTCAAGCCCTCCTCTGCCCCTCATGTTTCTCTCCTTTACATACTCTTCCACTCTGTTCTGCCATCTAACCGGAGGTCTGCCTCTCACACCAGGTCCTACAACTTCACTTCCATACACCTTCTTTACAAATTCCTCGCCTTGCATTCTCTCCACATGTCCATACCATCTCAATGTATTACGTTTCACTCTCTCAACCACTCCACACTCAATACCAATTGCCTTCTCACTCATACCACATCTCTCATATACACTCTCATTACTTTCTCCATCCCATCTAGTAAGTCCACATGCTCCTCTCAAGTAACTCATTTCCACAGCACCTATTCTAGACTGATGCGCCCTATTCCATGTCCATGTCTCCGACGCATATGTCAGTGTTGGCAGGATTATACTATTTCGTAGTCCCCTTTTCACTTCCATACTCACACTTCTACCCTTCATAATCCTCCCCAGTGATCCTATGACCTGTCTACCCTTCACTGCTCTCTCCCTAATTTCTCCTTCCATACTTCCATGTTTACACATAACTGTACCTAGGTACTTAAACTCCTTCACTTCCTCCATCCTCTCACCCCTCAGAGTTATCTCACACTTCGTCCCAGTTGGTACAGCCACTCTGTAAGGTGTAGCAAAGTCAATCACTTCAGTTTCTGCTCTTTCAAATACCATCACTTTACTTTTACCCACATTCACCTTCAGTTTCCTTCGTTTACACACAGACTGAAATTCGTCCACCACTCTCTGTAAATTCCTTTCATTCTCAGCCATCAGCACAGTGTCATCCGCAAACAAACTTGCCACCAGGGACCAATTTGCTTCATTCAGCATCAACTTCACCCCCAGACCATTCACTTTGGCTTTCACCTCTCATACAACCATCCATATATATATTGAACAGCCATGGTGACATAACACACCCCTGTCTCAGCCCTACACTAATATTAAAACTCTCACTTAGATCACCCTCTACCCGTACACATGCTTTTGCATCTGCATAAAAAGCCTCAATGCCTTTCAGCAAAGGCCCCCCAACTCCATAAATTCTCAACACCTCTGTCATAGCTTTCCTATCAACTCTATCATATGCCTTCTCCAAGTCCATGAAGGCAGCATACAACTTCTTACCCTTCCCAATATACTTCTCCACTATTGATTTTAATGCAAATATTTGGTCCACACATCCTCTACCCTTTCTGAATCCTCCCTGCTCCTCACTAACTTTATTCCCTGTTACTTCCATCAGTCTTTCAGTCAGAACCTTCCCGTACACCTTCCCCGGTACACTAAGAAGGCTTATTCCCCTATAGCTACCACACTCATCCTTACTTCCCTTCCCCTTATACAAAGGTACAATTATGGCTCTCCTCCAATCCTCTGGCACTTCTCCCTGCCTCCAGGCCAATGTACATATAAGCAACATCCACTCCACCACTACCTCCCCCCCACACTTTAACATTTCAGCAGTTATCCCATCCACCCCCGGTGCCTTTCCCATCTTCAACTTTCCTATTGCTTTCCTAACCTCTTCCCTTCCTAATTCTCCCTGTACATCCTGTCGTCTACCACCTGCCTCCATCCCCATGCATGTCACCACCGCCTCCCCTCCCGTCCCCCCATTCATCAACCGATCAAAATGCCTCTTCCACACTTCTTTCACTTCCTCACTTCTACTCACAGTAACTCCATCCTCTCTCTTCATTCTCACACTACCAGACTTTCCTTCTCCTCTTTCTCTTTTAACCTCCTTCCAGAATAATTTCTTGTTCTCTTTAAACTTTTCACTCAGCTTCATACCAAACTCCTCATCCACTCTCCTTTTACTCTCACTCACCATCATTTTCACTTGTCTCTTACACACATTATATTCTCTTTTCCATCTCTCTCTCACTTCTTCCGGCACATTCCTCTGTAGTGTTCTCCGATATGCCTTTCTCTTATCCTCTACAGCATCTTTCACTTCTGGTTTCAGTCAAATTCAGTAATGCAAAAATAGTCTATATTGGGCATTTGGTACTATAAGATGATGCAAGGGAATGGGCAAATAATGAGGATGAAACAGCACGAGGAATTAAACCAGAGCATAACAAAGATGCAAAGAACATTTCCTTGTGATTTCAGTACTGTATAAACTTTCCCTGTGATGTGATATTATTTTGGACAGGGTTTGAGTACTGTGTAACTTTTCCCAAGTGATTCAATGTTATTCTTTCGGGCAGGGTTCGGTGGTGCCCCCCTGAGCCTGTGGAAGGTGATGGGTGTCTCTCCTGGCAAGCACAACTTCTGCCGCACTCCTTATGTGGCTGCACCCGTCGCATCCTCACTCTCAGGCACATGTACTGTAGATATTAATGTGTTATATTGTAATGAAAAGAGCCATATGACCTTCCAGTACTACACTACTTGTAGCACTTGTCAGGGTTGCATATGAAATGTAATAACTGCTGTCTAATTCTCATGTGTATACAATGGTGATTTGTATGTGTGTGTGTGTGAGAGAGAAAGAGAGGGAAAGTGTGAGAGGGCTTAAATCCAACTTTGTAACTGCAGGTGTGGGACTGACCCCTGGATGGATACGATAAATTCGACATGTTCGCACGACGCTTCTCTGCGAGGACCACGTCAGCTGGTGGTGTCTGTCTCAGCCTCAGCCATTACACCCACACTCATCACAACGTTGGCTTATTTCATCAACCAAGTTAATGTGAGAGAGACAAGACAGTTTTAATTAATACATGTGTCAGAGAATATGTTTGATGAAAGGTTGTACAATATGTTACTGTATATTGCCCCACACTCACAGACATCAATTTTCATCATTCAAGTTAATGTACAGACAGACATGTCATATTAAATCTATTTCCTTCATACTTGCTGCCCATCCTTTCCATTTCCTTCCTCTCTTGGTAAAAGGTCTTTTGGGCCTAGCACACTCTTATTTCTTCCCTCTTTAAAATCCAATAATATTCATACTGAATGCTGATATATCCAAACAGGTGTTTTATAAAGGTTGGGTGCTGAGGGTGTACACATCCTTAGACCCACATAGCCTCTGTCCCCTGGTGTGTGCCAACCCTAACATGGATATCTGCAACATTACTACACTCCCTGAAGTTACCAATACTACCCATGATGCAGGTACAGTATATGTTTAAGAGAGGGACTGTATTTGAATACAAGGCGATCTGCTGAAAACTTATAAATTGATGAATACCTGATAGCATAACAGTGCTGTCAGTAATTACTACAGTATATTTTTTGTTTCTTAGGGTGGAGGTGGGGTGTAGTGGGGGACCCATTGGTGGCTGCCTGGGCTCTGAGACACCTAAATCAAGCACTCCTTCCTCGGGATGCCCATGCTCTCACTCAGTTCATCAACTCTGACAAGGTGCCTTGATATATGTTGCACTGTCAGATGTTGTATGCCTAATTATACATTACTGTATATTGCTAGACACCCTCATCAAACATTTGCTATCTAATGTCAGTGCTGGTCCTCTCTAGTTCATCCCACAGCATCCCCAATACACTTTCTGACTGGATACAGTACTGAATGACTAACTTATCTATGACAGTGTTGGCATCTGATGAAAGACCACCCAGGACATACTCAGGATGTGCTTGGCTCACGTTTGCTAGCAGGAAAGACCTCTTGGGGCAGTGATGAACTGACAACCATTCGCAACCACGTTATTTCTGGTACCACTAGTGCAGAGAAGGAAGAAAAAGTCTTTAAGGTATTGCAAATACTTTTAAACCTTTCATGTATGGGTGACTCATTTTTCATTATATGCTTCTAGTATGTACAAATACAGGTTCATAGTTATGTGGGATTATAATTCTGTTCAACATGGCCTTCAAAAAAATTGGATAAACATTCTTGTTGACAAATAACTTCCTTGCTACTGTTTCAGGAAATGGTGATGCCACACTTGGGAAATGATGTGATGACTCATGATAGTTATACTTGCCATTCTTCAGTGGGAGCTGTTCCTTTCCCAAGCAGGCGTCCTTTAGGACAATGGGTTGGTATGCCCACACCTCATGACCACCACAAATTGCTAAAGGAACAATCAAAGCTTATTATTGATTTCAAACCACAGCAGGGCCTTTTCTCAAGCAAATCTCAGCCATCTAATGCCTTAACCATGAAGCCAGAGGCAGTGCAGCCATGGAAGGGGTATGTTCTCCCTACCATACTTAAGACTAGGTGGGGCACCACCTCCCCAGAGCAGTGGCAGGAGGAAAAAAATAGCAAAAATGGTATCCCACCATGTCCTTACTCCTGTAGGCCTCCCTTACACCCTGACTGGAATTATTGCTAAATTTTAAACAAAATGTAAATTATATAATGAGAGAAATGCACTAAACAGAGCCTGGTCAGTGGCATTGTAGGGCTACAGGAAAGCACTATCTCTCCAACATTTGCTTCTATCTATCTATAGCTCTGACGCCTCGTTACCTCCGGGAACTCCCCCCAAGGGGGTGGCCACGGCAGAAGTGTCTCCAGTTCTCCCTGTTCCAATGCTCCCTCCTTACTTGGTCATGCACTCCTCTACCCCTCACGTTTCTCTCCTTTACATACTCTTCCACTCTGTTCTGCCATCTAACCGGAGGTCTGCCTCTCACACAACGTCTCACAACTTCACTTCCATACACCTTCTTTACAAACTCCTCATCTTGCATTCTCTCCACATGTCCAAACCACCTCAACGTATCACGTTTCACTCTCTCAACCAATCCACACTCAATACCGATTGCCTTCTCACTCATACCGCATCTCTCATACACACTCTCATTACTTTCTCCATCCCACCTTGTAAGTCCAGATGCTCCTCTCAAGTAACTCATTTCCACTGCACCTATTCTAGACTGATGAGCCCCACTCCATGTCCATGTCTCCGAAGCATATGTCAGTGTTGGCAGGATTATACTATTTTGTAGACCCCTTTTCACTTCCATACTCACACTTCTACCCTTCATTATCCTCCCCAGTGATCCTATGACTTGTCTACCCCTCACTGCTCTCTCCCTAACTTCTCCTTCTATACTTCCATGTTTACACAGAACCGTACCCAGGTACTTAAACTCCTTCACATTTGCTTCAAGCAATGAATAATGTTGAATAACCTTCTTAACATTAATGCGACAAGTATTTAACGTTGGTTAAAGGGGAGATGGAAATGCTACCATGGTGACAATCTTGTGTCCCCATTGAATAGTAAAGATAAAAATATTAACCACTTTATAGGCTGTGCTTTGCAAATGTAAACATGAACAAATCAAATATACTATGCTTAGTAAGCTATAATACAGAACAGTCTTTTGTGCATGTACAGTAAGCTTTATGGTGGGTTGGGGTTGGACCAGGTCATTTATATAACCATATCTTTAAAACTACTTATATCCAGTGGTCCTTAAGCAGGGTTCAAAGGATGCCGTGATTAAAACGACTCTTAAATAGTAAGGTGCACAAACAACAGAGCTGAATCTTCACTGGCACTAGAAAATTCCTTAAATATATCTAATTGCTAGACTGCCTTTCTGTTGTAATTTATTTCTATACTCTTCATATTGTGTGAACTAAGGAGAAAACAAGAATGAGAATTCTGTACATACATCCAAATGTTCACAGTATTTTGAAATAGTGCAAGGAATGGCTTAGTAGTGTGAAAGAATAATAAACACTATAAAAGGTAAAGTAAACCTGGCTTATACACTATATCTTTTATTTTTCTGACATTCTTTGAACCTTATGGGAGTACTTTGCAAGAAATTAGCCTTTAGCTTTAGCTTTTACTACATTCCTGTTGTTTACTCAACACTGGTTCAACTCAAGACCAAATAGTTGCCTATAAAATGTATTCCACATAATTATTGTAATAGAAGTTGCTATTGGAAGAAACCACTGTTACTAACATTCAATACAATATATGTTTGAGCAAAAGAAGCCTTTTTCATCCTAACTCTAAGGACTAATGTAAATGTATTTGTAAAGCTTCTTAACAAATATTTCGATTCTAAAGCAATTTTGAAATGCACACTGTAATCCTGACCATACAAACTACATAATTCAATAGTGGAAAATATTAATCATAAAAGGATTCAGGATGTCCAACATAATTTGCCTTCTAAATATATAATAAATGGTTTTACTTTTACAGCAATGTATTTTTATATCCTGGATTGTATATTATTGTAGTAAATGCCTTCTTATAGATGGTATAAATCACTTTACTATAAACATTACTGCATCCAAACCTTATATCCAATGTTGCACCATTTGGTTATGGTTTGACCATTCACAGTATAAGGAATTAGTTAGATTACATAGAAACTCAATCCTGTAATACCAACATTTAGTTTGTGCACGGCATGTACAACAGTCTTTAGCAGTCCCCCCCCCCCCCCCCATCTTGCTAAACCCAATAGAACTATTGCAGTATTATTCATACATAAAGCAGGAGTGTAAAATAGGAGTCTCTGCAAACTGTAAGGCCAGTACAGTAACATTTTACCATTCTTTTTATCCCAGTATATTATCCAATAGCCAAAAAAATTGGTTACTCCATTACGCTAGGTGCGTGCTTTGTTAAAACTAGGAACAAGAGGCGAGAGTGAAAATTACCTTATGCTCGAGTGTCAACGTCTATGAAGGTTTAAGCATCTTTATCTGCCAAATCTTGTACTTTCACCCATCACTTTATCCATGTCAGAATATCTGGCAGGATCTCTATACTCACCTACACCTTTCCCTGAACAGTAATGTAATTAAAATAAATCTAGATAGGGAACATGCTTCTTTATTCAGCAAACTGATCCATCACAGAAATTACCAAAGGTTAAGGGTAGACAATCAATATACTTACAGAAGGTATTTAATAAACAATAAACCATACATTTGCACTCCATGATATATGTTGGAATGAACCCAACTTCACACAAAACAAAGTTCAAGAATATGTTGTACTAAAAGAAACAAAGGCATTAAACTTCCAAGATGGGCACATCAATCACATCTTAGGGAAAGTACAAAAGTAACTTATCAAGCCATAGGAAAAGGGTTTGGATAGTTCTCCATTTACACACAATCACATGCAAATGCATATTCTATGTCATTTTGATATTTCATAGATACTTGCATATTGTCATACTTTGAACAAACATTTATATGGCAGCACTGAATGTGTCAACAAGGCAGTCAAGTGCCACAAGACCTTGTCAGTCAGGGGTAGTGCATCTTCTGTTGGTAGTTCAAATGTCTAAAGTACAAAGCAGCCATAGTGGAGTGCTCAAAATGTATGTTAGGGAAACTGATACATTCATAAAATCTGACAGAAGTGTGCTGTATTACAAATAGTTTTGTCTGTGAAGATTGCTAAATAAAATTCTAACTGGTTTGAGAAAATTTTCTCCATCTGATAAGCCTATCTGGCTTGTGGAGCTATATTTCCAGTGCAGCACACTTACATGAATATTTCATTAAAACTCAGTCTATAACTATCCAAACCCTACTTATGTAGTTGCTGACACTAGTCATCATTCTCCTCATTCCTCTTTGGACTTCCATTTTCCATGGGTGTTCTTGACCGACTCCTATTCCTGTAAGAAAAAATTCACAATCAGTCTAACAGTTTTGTCATTCAACATGGATTTTATTATCTCTCTCTCTCTCTCTCTTTTTTTTTTTTTTTTTTTTTTTTTTTTTTTTTTTTTAAATCTGAAAGGAGGAAGGAAAAACAAAATCAACAAAAACTAAGTCCATGTGCCTATTGGCATCCTTCATTCATATAATGTCTGTAACAGCTGGATTTAAATGACAGGATTAAAAACTGGTGGAAAGCAGTTTTGAGGAAGTGCATTCCACAACATTGTGGTTCAGAGAATAAATGAATTTTGAAGAGCAGTAGTTTTACATTGGGGAGGAGAGATTGCAAAGTCATGGATGGGCTCTAGCAGCTGACCTGGTACCACGAGGAAAGATGTGATGAGGTGGTACGATTAGGGCAAGCTCATCTGAACAATTACCATATCTATATAATAGGGCAAGGGATGCAACATTTCTTCAGATGTGTAAGGGAGGGAATTAATTTGTGATTAGTGTTATTGATAATTCGTAAAGCTTTATTTTGAATTCTATATAATTGCTTAAGTGCCACCTCCCCACATTCACTCCATAGTGGTGAGCAGTATCTTCTAACCTGATACTTAAGAAGCTACCAGTAACTCCACAAAACACTATAGACACCATGAACCTGATTAGCTTATTTTGGTAAAAAGTGAATGTTCAGGCACTATAATTTAGAAGTCTTCAGCAGACACTGACAGTATCTCTTGGTGTTTGAAGTAATGGATGACTTTTAATTAACAATAATGAAACTGGAATACAGCTGGTAATATACAATACTCCCCAGTAAAGAAATTCTTGTTCATATTAGTTCTATAAATGTGCTAACAGTAAACAGTTTCACAATACTCACCCTCGGTCCTCTGGTGTGCGTGAGCGTTCCTTGTTATCACGGTCTCTCTCCCTGGTTCCAGACCTGGACCTGTCACGTGTACGGCTGCGGCTGCGATCCCGAGACCTTGAACGGGACCTGGACCTGTCCCTGGAGCGGCTACGGTTGCGGGAATAGGAGCGGTCTCTGGTCCTGCTTCGTGATCTGGAGCGGGAACGGGTGTATGACCTTCGGCGGCGTGGGGACCTACTCCGGCTTCGTGACCTCGAGTATCTGCAGCAAGATACAAGTCACTTCTCTAACACTGCTGCATGGGTAATGAAGTTCGCAAATCTAAAACACTATGATATGAAGCCAGCAGGATCCTAATGATCATTGCTACTGGCAGTTATGACTGAAATCACTACACTCTGCCATGCACTCAAACAGGGCCTGGTAGAGCTGATTCTAACAGGCACAATAAGAACACAGACACAGAACTCACATAAACGACTGTAACAACCCCATACTGGTGGTATAATAAACCTTGAAAGGGACAAAATGGGAACGTAAGGTCTCTTCTGATATTCTTCCTACTTGTGAATTAAAATGTCAGCTAATGGAAACAAATGACAGGAAATATGGCTGACCATAGATGATTTGCACAATAATCTCCTACGACATAATCCTGTTGCATGAAATGGGACTGGCTGAGAGTGATTGGTACAACCAAAGACAAAGGGGCTATGGAAATGAAACAAACACTACCTAAACTAAAACAACCATGAATCAAATTTTACACCAGTAAGCTTACTGTGCCTGTCAAGAGTCATGAATCTCAGAGGAGAGTTGTCTGAAGGTCTGACGTTCGATCACGTAGGTAGGGTCATGTAACTGCGATGTATTACCAGCGATGAACGCTCATGTAACTGCGATGTTCAAGTAGAGCACGAGAGAAGTCTATGCTGACTGACTGGTAGGCAGTAAGCTTTACAAATGAGGCCATGAAGTTCAAGGTGTGGCTGGAAGGTCAAATTCAAGTCGTACTGCGATGGTGTATCGACAGAGCGCCGATCTTTACTACTCGAGGTTTGGGAATGGGGATCTCAGCCGTTTTGCCTACAAAATATGAGTGTTCTGTCAATATCACTTTCAGCAATACATAATCCCTTATCTGATAAGATTAAGTAGACCACACTAGACAAGTCCACATGACAATGCTAAGGTAGAGATTAAGCTTCACAGAAAAAACTCACAAAGAAATGTCTTTTTAATAAAACAAAAACATGAAATAAGCATCTCACTTTAATCATGGCCTACATATAAAGAATCTGGTGAGACTTATCTGTTTTTGGCCTCCTATGAGAACAAGTGCTTAATGAATGAAGCATAGGAATCATGAACTCGTGCAATAAACACCAGATGAGACAAGACAAGATTCACACACACACCGACAGATACTGCCACACTCGCACACACACCCCATGGCATCCAATCTTACCTGGACCCATAACGCCGGCTGTACCTATAGCAATCCCTGGCGTAGTGGCCACGTTCTCCACATTCATAGCAGCGATCCTCAGGGTGGAATGGTCTGCCCCGGCGAGGTGGTGGTCCCCTGAATCTGCTCCGGGACTTGCCAGTGGACAGTTCGACGCGCACACGGCGGCCACAGATGGTTCTGAAAAAGTGCAAAGTTTAATACATCTATCTATCTATCGATAACTCCGACGCCTCGTTCCCTCTGGGAACTCCCGCCAATGGGGTGGCCATGGCAGATGGTCTCCAGTTTTCCCTGTTCCACCACTCCCTCCTCACTTGCTCCATCCCCCCTCCCCCCCTCACACTTTCTCTCACATACTCTTCCACTTTGTTCTGCCACTTAACCAGAGGTCTGCCTCTCACACCAGGTCCCACAACTTCACTATCGTACACCTTTACAAACTCCACACCTTGCATTCTCTCCACATGTCCAAACCACCTCAATGTATTACTCTTCACTCTCTCAACCACTCCACACAATACCAATTGCCTTCTCACTCATACCACATCTCTCATTACTTTCTCCATCCCACCTGGCAAATCCACATGCTCCTCTCAGATAACTCATTTCCATAGCACCTATTCTAGACTGATGAGCCCTACTCCATGTCCATGACGCAGGATTTTACTATTTCTCAGTCCCTTTTTCACTTCCAAACTCACACTTCTACCCTTCACTGTCCTCCCCAGTGATCCTATGTCCTGCCAGCTCCTCACTGCTCTCTCCCTGATTATTCCTTCCATACTTCCATGTTTACACAAAACTGTTCCCAGATACAATACATGAATTCCCTCACCTCCTCCATCCTCTCACCCCCTAAAGTTATCTCACATTCCGTCCCAGTCGGCACAGCCACTCTATAGGGTGTAGCAAAGTCAATTCTGTTTTGGTCCTCTCAATTACCTTCACCTTACTCTTACCAACATTCACCTTCAGTTTTCTTCGCTTACACACGGACTGAAACTCATCCACCACCCTCTGTAACTCCCTTTCACTCTCGGCCAGCAACACAGTGTCATCCGCAAATAAGCTTGCAACCAAGGACCAATCTACTCAATTCAATCTCAGTACCAACTCCGTAAATTATTAATACATCCGTCATAGCTCTCCTATCAACCCTATCGTATGCTTTCTCCAAATCCATGAAGGCAGCATACAACTTCCTACCCTTCCCAATATATTTCTCCACTGCTGATTTTATTGCAAAGATCTGGTCCACACATCCTCTACCCTTTCTGAACCCTCCCTGCTCCTCACTGACTTTATTCCCAGTTACTTCTAACAGTCTCTCAGTAAGGACCTTCCCCAGAACACTAAGAAGGCTTATTCCCCTAAAGCTACCACACTCATCCCTACTCCCCTTCCCTTTGTAGAGGCACAATTATGGCTCTCCTCCAGTCCTCTGGCACCTCTCCCTGCCTCCAAGCCAATGTGCATATAAGCAGCATCCACTCCACTTCCTCTCCCCCACACCTCAGCATCTCTGCAGTTATCCCATCCACCCCCAGTGCCATTCCCATCTTCAACTTTCCTAACCTCTTCCCTCCCTAGTTCTCCCTGTCGTCTACCACCAGCCTCCATCCCCATGCATGTCATCACCGCCTCCCCTCCCATCCCCCTATTCATCAGACCATCAAAATGCCTCTTCCACACTTCTTTCACGTCCACTCACAGTAACTCCATCCTCTCTTCATTCTTACGCTGCCAGACTTTCCTTCTCTTTCTCTTTTAACCTCCTTCCAGAATAATTTCTTGTTTTCTTTAAACTCTTCACTCAGTTTCCTACCAAACTCCTCATCCACTCTCCATTTGCTCACACTCACCATCCTCTTCACTTTCCTCTTACACTCATTGTATTCCCTCTTCCATCTCTCTTTCACCTCCTTTGGCACATTTCTCTACAGGGTTCTCCTAAAAGCCTTCCTCTTCTTCTCTACTGCATCCTTCACTTCTTCAGACCACCATGCACTCCCTTTCTTCCCCCTCTTATGTCCTTTGTACCCCACCACTTCTGCTGCTGTCCTACACACTAAAGTTTTGAATGTTCCATACATATAATTCACTCCCACTCCCTCCCTTATCCTCATCCTTGCATCCCCCAGCACCTCACCCACCCTCCTCTTATATTCCTCCCTATATTCTGCTTCATCTAATTCCCCACTAGCCACCTCCCTCCTGTTCCTCAGCCCTTCATTACACACAATTAATATAATACATCACCAAAAATATTTAATATGAACAACCATTTTTATGCATTACCAAAAAATGTAGTATAATAAACTAACTCGCTCTTTAAACAAACTTCAGATATAACAATTCAACATAATTTCTGCCATTAACACTTTCAAAAGACCTTAAAGAAATTATTTACCTGCCATCTAGGCCCCGGACAGCATCCTCGGCATCTCTCACATCTTCAAACTCAACAAAGGCAAAGCCCGGAGGATTGCGAGCTACCCACACATTTCTTAGAGGGCCATAGTAGGAAAAGGACTCCTCTAGTTCCTGCTTAGATGCCCCAGAACCAAGATCCCCTACATAGACCTTGCAGTCCAGGGATGAAGGCATTGTAGACTCAGACCTGTCAAGGGAAAAAAATATATATATATATAATTATTATAATCATTGATTACATATTTTATAACTTATAATATTCAACATGGGTGGGTGGCTTATTTTTTTTTTCTAAAGCTTTTCCTTCAATCAAATAGTGTTAATTATTTTTACATTAGTGTAAGTTTACTGGCTCCTCATTGAAAATATATATACTAATTATTACCATACAGATTAAGGATATACTGAGCATGTGTCAAAAGGACAGTGCAAAATTTCATCATCCCATAAATACCCACATCAAAAGAGAAAGACTACAATAACTATGGTAAAGGTACAAAAGTGGACCTTACTGTATAATAGATATTTTACTGTCATTACCAACTATTTCGGACCATTCTAAGACACTTTCCTTCTATGGTTTTTCTTCCTCAAATGCCCTGTTTCCAAGATAGGGCATATTCAAATGGGGCATTTTGAAATTAGCCTGACCTTACCTGACCTGACCTAACCTAGACCGCATCAGACTACCGGGACCTAACCTGGGCAAACTACCGGGAAATAATCGTGATAAAGTACAATAAATGACAGGGGTAAAATACTAGGACCCAGCCGGATCTGGCAACACTGCTGAATTAAGGTCCACTTCTGTACTAATACCATAACGATTAATGGGCAGTGCAAAATTTCATCTTGTAAATAATCACATTGAAAACAACAAAATTAAGATAACTAAACTAACCGTTACTCGGCAATTGTTCTATTATTCTGTGTTAACCTTAGGAAATCCACACCCACAGCTTCACCCAAATTAATGCTGTCAATATTTTTGTAGATAACCTTGAACCTATTTCAACCCAGTCCCCAACACCCTTAGAGACAAGATTGGTATTTTTCTAGACTATTGCCGTTTGTAGTAACAAGATTTAACTATTTATTGATCTTGTTACTACCCAAAGAGTAACCGGTAAAAAATTTAATTAACTACGCACATGTCAATAACTACAACCTCATCATTACATCACACTACCATTACTATTTATTATGTTTACCTAATTAACACCATATCACATAATTAAGCTTCAATATAGGGTTATTTTGATGGTAAATAAATAAATTAAACTATGCACATGTTAATAATTACAACCTCATCATCACGTCACACTCGGCAACAACCATCATTATTATTATTCTGTTTACCCAATTAACAACAGATCATTAATTAAGCTTCACCATAAAGGTATTTTGATGTGGAATAAAGGGAGGGAGAAGCGTGGATCAACAACGCGTGGTAGACAAGGAAGGCATAGTTAAGAGGGGCGGGAATAATCATGGCGTCCCGGCTTTTACAAATTTATATCTCATTTATTTCCCCATTACTAACTTTATTTCTCATTATTTCTACCCCCAATCGATGCGTATGTATATTAAGTACAGGATGGTCTACTCACACTCAGCACAGTCTCTTTATGTAGGTGCCAGAAGGGTAAAATATATATTAGAGACGCCACCCTCCACCACCGCCACGTCGGCCTCCACTATCGATCCTTGTGTCAGTGTTGCCAGGTCCATGTGTCTGTCTGGCTCGCTGCTTCACTTGAAGAAATTTCCCCAACTTCTACACCATCTGAATTTTCCATTTTACCTCAACCTCAACACATCTGAATTTCCCGTTTTACCTCAACTTCAACTTCAGAATTTTTCTTTTCATCTCAACTTCAACATCAGAATTTTCTTTTTTATCTCAACTTCAACATCAGAATTTTCCTATTACCTCAAAAATTCCCTGTTTACTCCGGAAGATAGTCGGACATCTTGTTATTTCGTCTGGTAGAAAATTTCCAATTTACTCTTGAACAATTTTCATACAATTTCCCCAGTGGTATCTCATAATTTCCCATATCTAGAGAAAATTTCCCATATTTGGCAAAACTGTCCTTATGGCGCGCACAGACGATGGTTCTCTTTTGGTGGCTTTTCAAATATTTTCTTCATCATTAAATACTCACGAGTCAGATATTGGCCATTTATTGGAGTTTAGAATGAATTAGAGTTGAAAATTATTGTTAATCTTTAAAAAAATGGATAACGTGGATTTAAACATTTATTAAGAGTGAAAGTATTACAATAGTGAATATTAAAAAAAGAAACATATAATATAATGTATTGTCTTCATTAACAGAAAAATCTGTCAATTTATAATGGCAATTTTCTTTCTCAATAGAAATCAGAAATAAAACAATACCACGCATAGCTATTCCTTTCTACTTCTTGCATACCACATTTTGTCCAAGAATTCCTTCACAGGCTCAAAGTTATTCATCTCATCTCATCTGTGGTCTGCTCACACAAGTGACACAACCCAAACAGCAATACCATCCATTCTGTCCCTGTGAATTCCATTCCATCACATCCCATTTCAATCAAGATGATCTGCATCATCTCTGTTCTATCTCTGTCATACTTCTCACATCCCAGTATCACATCATTATAATTCACATGTTCTACAGTTTCATCCTTTCCACATCTGCCAGCCTGTCATGGAGGGAAAACGAAAGCGTAACAGAGGAGGAGAATTCAAACCTGTACTACGTTGTCCTCAAAAGGGTTATCAAACTACACGGTCTGTTCGTATTGGAAATCAATTTTTCCAATATACAGACATGCTGAACAATAAATTGCACTGCAACCTGAGCTTGAGTGAAATCTTAGAACTAATATCACATCTTGATTATTTTTGCTGGAAGATGAGAAAAAATTCCAATGATCTATTCGTGTCATTCGTAGAAGATGAAGTGTTTATCGCTAAAATAAATGTATATATTGTATTTGATAGCGTGTTTATTTTTACCTCTCTGCCTTTAATATAAATATAAATAGTACTGTATATAGATATATAAATGATAATATAAGGTTTAAATAAATATGTATACACATACAATATTATAGCCTATTATAGTTCGATGCTGCGGTATATCTATATACAGTACTATTTATAATTATATTAAAGGCAGAGAGGAGCTCCATTTGCTTCTTTTTATATGGGCAGGTCACGTGTTAGACCTCACCTGACCTGATGGCCACGTGAGGGGAGGGGCACGGTAGACCTCAACGCTGCACCTGGGTAGACGACATGGAATTCTATGGACCCTGGTAGACCTCACGCTATAGTAGCACCCAAATATCTCCTATACGAATCGTTGTATCAATATAATATTTCACCACACTATCTTTAACACCCGGACCTAATTTATGGCTGACATACCATATTACTATAATTATGTGTTATGTTAGGAGTTTACTGAGTGATATTAAGCCTAATCCAGTCATCATATCTAAGGCGTTATAGAGAATGGGACGAGTGTAGGGTACTCGTGTAACCCCCCCACTCCACCAACACCCCCCACACCACTCCTTCCTTCCCTACCCCAATATCACATTATCCCCCTCCCCGTTTCCCATATGCTGAACACGCCGGCATTATTACAAAAAATGGCAAAGAATGTTGGTGAAGTTGATGGTCAGACGTGATCAGCTGAGGTTTGTTTTGAGTGGAGACAGTCGACCAATAGCGAGTTGGCTTCACCTTTGTGACGTCATGCCGCCTCCTATATATTATACCTCCATGGGTCAAACGACCATTAAAGCAATAGCTAATCCCGTTGTTAATGGCCGTATAGCCGGATAATAACCGACGTGTCTATGGCGATCAACAGAAGGATGAAGTCAGCAGTTTTGGTTTTGGGCAACCAAATAAAATCGTTCATGGTTGCTTCATGTGTTCTTTATCTTTTTAAATAAGCAATTTATGCCTTAATTGAATATCCACAGTCTCCCGTATCCCCTCCCTCTCTCTGAGGTATGAGGTACACGAGTGATGAGGGAGTTGAGGAGCTAGGGGGAGAAGAGGAGGGATAACGAGGGTGAGAAGGGGGAGAAGTAGTTGTGTGGTTAGGAATGGTTTGGGAGGGTGTTGGGGGGGGGAGGGGCACACTCCTTCGAATACGTCTATATGACTGGCCAGCTTTGTGTTATTTTTCACGAGTAAACTCCTAACATAACACATATAGGAATATGGTATGTCAGCCATAAATTAGGTCCGGATGTTAAAGGTAGTGTGCTGAAATATTATACTTATACAACGATTCATTTAGGAGTTTTTTGCGAAAAACAGCGTCTGTCCGGCGCTGAAACGAATAGTAAAATAAATGAAACGTGCTAGACCTAACCACTACCCTCTGCTTGTATACATAGAGGTATACTACCAAATTTAACCAAATGGCTGCCGAGCACACCGTGATCAACGTCACATGAAAACTCCCTATTGTCTCTTATTACAGTGAAAAAATATTAAGTAAATAATTGAAATGCTTAACACTTTCCCCAGATTTGCACCTGTGTGTATGAGAATGTATAGATTATGTGTGTGTGTGTGTGTGTGTGTGTAATTTATTTATCTTTAGCCGTATGTGTGTCTGTACACTGAGTGTGTAACCTACGCACATACCGTTAAAGGTTGCTTATATATATGTAATTTTTATATCGGTTTCATTTGTAGTTTAATTTATTTTCTTTAACATGAATTGAACTATTAGTCATGATCACACTCATGTCATTAATTATTTTAGTCTTTGGCTGCACTAAAAGATTAATAATATGATGAATAATATACTGCCAAATTATGTGTGGACACTTTTTAGTGAACGATGGATGTCATTGTTTGGTGGTGAGGACTAAAACGCACGTGTTTCTATGGATTGGATGACTCTACTATGAAACTAACTATGACAGTGTGGTTGGGGAGCATCCAAACAAACTATGGTAATAATGAAACTACCTGACAGATTTAGTACGTGGATATGGAGACTGAGTTTGTTGTTGGATATAAGTAAAACTGACAAATGTGGTTGGTTGGGGAGGATCATAACGAACCCAAAGACAAGTGTGGTTGGTTGGGAATGATCATAACGAACCAAAAGACAAGTGTGGTTGGTTGGGGAGGATCATAACGAACCCAAAGACAAGTGTGGTTGGTTGGGGAGGATCATAACAAACCTAAGCCACTGTGGAACCTGGCCCTATAATACGCGTGACAATTTAAACTGCCGGCTCAAATTTCCTGATAATTACCAAAACAAACAATGAATCGTATGCCAGAAATTATTACATCCATGGTATTGACGATGGTGTGGTAATAGTACGATGATGACTATATAGGTAAACAACATCTACAGTCATCCATCGTACCTTTACCACACCATCGTATACACCACAAAGTAATGTTCTTGAATACGGTCCACTAAATCGAGGAGCATTAAAAAAAAAAAAAAAGGAAAAGAGAAAGCGTACATAATTTTGACTAATCCCAAGCCAGCCTAATCTCTCGGACCCTTCCTTGAGGTGTTGTGGTGAATTCAGGTAAAATTAATGTTAGTTGCCTTCTAACCTCGGTGTGGAAAGGGTCATATCGCTCTCTCGTTCGTGATTTTATTTACAGAAACTGTGCTGTTATTATATACAACTATTTATATATATAAAGTTATTGTACTCTATACCAACATACTGTGTGTACGTGTGCCCAATTGGAAAGGGAACAAAAGTAAGTGGATACGAGCAATCAAGACCAATATACTCCAAATGATAAATACTGTAAATATTGAAAGAATTACTGTTATTGCTTACGGTTTTTCTACCTTCATTACCCACTTATTTAGACCATTCTCAGACTATTTTCTACCTTCATTACCCACTTATTTAGACCATTCTCAGACTATTTTCTACCTTCATTACCCACTTATTTAGACCATTCTCAGACTATTTTCTACCTTCATTACCCACTTATTTAGACCATTCTAAGACTATTTTCTACCTTCATTACCCACTTATTTAGACCATTCTAAGACTATTTTCTTCTATAGCATTTCCTCCGCAAATGCCCCATTTCCAAGATAGGGCATATTCAAATGGGGCATTTTGAAATTAGCCTGACCTTACCTGACCTTACGTAGACTGCATCAGACTACCCGGACCTAACCGGATCTGGCAACACTGCTACAAAACGGTAATTCTTTCAATAAATACCATAAAGACCTCTATGGAACTCTGGCATAGTGACGAACAATACAGGTTAAATGAGCCAAGGAGTAATCTGACAATGGGTTTCAGATCGTTTGAAAGGTGTGCACCAAGGCTCATTATTGGATTGCCATTACATGTTTGGAGTAGTGAAAATTGCACGACGTTTAAGAAAAGACTGCAAACACATCTGTTGGCTGAGTGTTGCGATAGTAGCAGCGATACAGATGATATGAGTATTACAAATGATTATAGTGTTACAACATGAATGATATGAGTATTACAAGTGATTATAGTGTTTAATAATAATGAGTGAGGCCCTGTGGAGCACCATCTGCTGGTGGAGCGGGGCATAGAATATCCAACAACAAGTAACAAGATAACAGCTGCACGGTAAGTACTGAATTACTATCATGTTCCTTTTAGTAGGCAGGGATACCGTAGAATACATCCGGAAGAAGGGCTTTTACCAGGCCTGTGACTCCGGCTCCTCATCTTGACTCAAGTTGACTGTCAATTCGTTGCCAACTCGTTAGAACCGAGCCGACTTAATTTTAGGTTTGATTGTAGTTGTGCTTTATACTGAAATATTTGTTTTTGACTTCTCCATTCCTTGTCCAGATTAATCTCAAACTTCCTTACACTTTCTGAATTTATGGCATAATCGGGAAGGCTGTTCCATATATTTACAATTCTATAACTGAAAGAATATTTCCTTATGTTTAATCTTGGCCGTACTTTCTTGATCTTCTTACGGGGAGCACTCATTCTCACCCCCCATCTGCGCTCCTGTTATTTTTAAAAGCAAAAGCTCTTTGCCATCATAATCCTCGTTGGTGTTTACATATACTGACCAATTTTCATTACAATCGAGCAACAAATAATATTTTTCCCAATTTTTTGAAAAAAAAATTGGAAATAGCATAGATTTTATGTGGACTATCCTCTGATATATAGCAACGCTCCTATAGAACGAAAAGTCCTTTATCACTGCTATAAATGGGAAAATTCCTCGCCTGAAATTGTTGAAATAAATTGTCGCCTGAAATTTTGGGAAAAAAATTCACCAAAAATAAAATCATTTTTGATCGAAATCCCTCTTACATAATGTGCTCATATATATCACGAGCGAAAAGATTCATTGACATGACGTAAAAACCACACAAAAACCATTCGTGTTAGCTATTATAGTGGAAAAAAATCACTTGGAAACAAAAATAAATTGGAAATTCTTTAGTTGTACTCTAAATTAGTAATACTTCCATTTTCTTTAGCATGCTCTAGGCTATAGAGTATTGAGAAGTGGCTGGGTATATGGTAAACTATTATTTTTCTGGCGAAAATATTAATGCGATCAAATTGTTGTTAGGACGCGCGGCTGTGTATGACGTAATACTGTGAGTGGTGCCCTTACTATTATGTCCCCTTGTTCTAGTTTACTCTGCTCTCTGAAATATATTGCCGCATAATTTCTTATCATATATTTCATATATAATATATTGATATATTGACATTTTTATTATTATTATGCTTTAATCATGTCTCCCCTATTTCTTCTGTATGTCAATGAAGGTAGATCTAATTTCTTCAATCTTTCTTCATAATTCAACCCCTATAAGAAAGGAATCATTCTCGTTGCTCTCCTCTGCACATTTTCAACTGCATTTATGTCTTTTTGTTTATATGGGTGCTAAAAGAGGTCTCACCATGGCAGTATACAATGTTTTGAATAGTCTCTAAGTTTATAAATGTCCTTCTTATTAACCCAGACATCCTATTTGACCTATTATTTTTTTCTGCTAAATGTCTTCTGAAATTAAGTTCACAATCTATTAGCACTCCTAAATCAAAGTTTTCACAGTCTACCTGCTTCATTCCTCCATGCATTTCGTAATTAAAGACCTCTGTTTGTAGTTTTCCAATTCTCATCCATATGCACTTGTCAGGGTGAAAGGCATAAATGATGTAATAATGGAAGAACTTTCACGATTGATTTGAATCTGTGATAGTGCAGGAATTATCCATTGCTCCCTATGTATAGCAGACACGGCTTATTGGCTTGTTGCTAGGCTGTGAAATATAGTGTGTCTTATTGCCTGGCATAGTTAGGAGGAATTTGTAGTCTCCAATTCACCATCTACATTATTATTATTATTATTATTATTGACTATTATTATTATTATTATTATTATTATTGTTGTTATTATTATTATTAACATTATTGTCATTACTATTATTATTGATATTGTTACTTCAAGATCATCCGACAGAACTCGTGGACACTTGTTTAAAATATTTTGTCCTCATGTACAGACAGAGATTCGCAAAAGATCCTTGGCCATTAGAATAATTAACATTTGGAATGGTTTGCCTCAGGAGGTTGTATCATCAAATTTAACACTTCAAAAGACAGCTGGCTTTGTATTTGAGGGACAGGCTCTTTGATTATTAATTTTTTATTTTTTATTTTATTCTTATTCTTATTTTCTGTATGAGTATGAGTGTAAAATTGTGTAAATCTGAGCAGTGCAACAATACACTTTCCACAGTCAAGTTAAATAGGTAAATTCCTCGAACTTTTTTCTCTTGCCTGACTGTTGGTGTGTTGGCATGTTATTGAAGGCAGCTCATCCTGGTAAGAGATTATTATTATTGACATTATTACACATCTGTTCGCTGGTTACGACATAGATAATATGAACATAAATTAGAAGTGATTATAGTGTTAAATAATATTAAGGGAAGGCCAACGGTGCACCATCTGCTGGTGGAGCGGGGCATAGAATATATAACAACAAGTAACAAATAGTAACAAGTATTGTTATTGATATTATTATTATTATTGATATTATTATTATTATTGATATTAATATTATTATTGATATTAATATTATTATTGATATTATTATTGACATTGTTATTATTGTTGATATTATTATTGACATAACTATTATTATTGTTATTATTATTGACATTATTATTATCATTATTGTTATTATAATAATAATAATTTATTATTATTATTATTACTGATATTATTATTAACATTATTATTAACGTTATCATTATTATTGATATTATTATTGACATTATCATTATTGATATTATTATTATTATTGATATTATTATTATTATTACTATTATTATTATTATTACTATTATTATTATTATTATTGATATTATTATTATTACTATTATTATTATTATTACTATTATTATTATTATTATTGATATTATTATTATTATTACTATTATTATTATTATTACTATTATTATTATTATTACTATTATAATTATTACTATTATTATTGACATTATTTTTATTATTTACATTATTATTATTATTACTATTATTATTGACATTATTATTATTACCGTATTATGATTATCATTATTGACATTAGTATTATTATTACTATTGTTATTGATATTATTATTTTATCATTATTATGACTATTGCTATTATCATTATTATTGTTATTGTTATTGTTATTATTGTCATCACTATTGACATTATTATTGTTATTATTATTATCACTATTGACAATATTATTATTAATCACATAAATTTATTTTTTGGTTGACGACCACAGTCATTGGCGGGGAGGGGCCAATGAACTGTGACGGCGAAAGACAGTCAAAACAATTACACCACACAGTTCCCTGTGATGGAGGTAGTTTTTATTTTTCAGGTATTTTTTTTTTTTTCAGGTGTTATTTTTTCAGGTGTTATTTTTTTCAGGTGTTAAAACTTTCTGGTGTCATTTCTTTAAGTGGTTTTTTATTCAGGTGTAATTTCTTTTTCAGGTGTAATTTCTTTTCAGGTGTTATTTCTTTTCAAGAGTAATTTCTTTTCAGGTATAATTTCTTTTATCATTATTATTATTTTTATTATTATTATTATTATTCTTTTTATATTATTTTATTTGCATATTTATTTATAATTTGGTTGATGACCACAGTCATTGGCGGGGAGGGGCCAATGCACTGTGATGGTGAAATACAGTCAATGCAATTTCACCACACAGTTCCCTGTGGATGGAGGTCTTTTTTTTTTTTTTTTTTTTTTTTTAGGTGGCTTTTTTTTCCAGGTTTTTTTTTTTTTATTCATGTAATTTTTTTTCCAGGTGTAATTTTCTTTCAGGTCTATTTTTTTTGTCAGGTGCAATTTTCTCTCAGGTAGTTTTTTTCAGGTGTTATTTTATTCCAGCTGTTATTTTTTCAGGTGTTATTTTTATCAGGTGTAATATCTTTTCGGGTGTTATTTTTTTCAGGTGTTTTTTTTAGTTTTTTAGGTGTTTTTTTAGGTGATTTTTTCAGGTGTTATTTCTTTTTCAGGTGTTATTTCCTTTTCAGGTGGAATTTCTTTTTCAGGTGGAATTTCTATTATTATTATTATTATTATTATTATTATTATTATTATTATTATTATTATATTTACATATTTATTTATTATTTGGTTGATGACCGCAGTCATTGACGGGGAGGGGCCAATGCACTGTGATGGTGAAATACAGTCAATGCAATTTCACCACACAGTTCCCTGTGGATGGAGGTCTTTTTTTTTTTTTTTTTTTTTTTTTTTTTTTTTTTTTTTTTTTTTAGGCGGCATTTTTTTTCAGGTGTTATTTTTTTTATTCATGTAATTTTTTTCCATGTGTAATTTTCTTTCAGGTCTATTTTTTCGTCAGGTGCAATTTTCTTTCAGGTGTAGTTTTTTTCAGGTGTTATTTTATTCCAGCTGCTATTTTTTTCAGGTGTTATTTCTTTTCAGGTGATATTTTTTCAGGTGTTATTTTTTTCAGGTGTTATTTTTTTACAGGTATTATGTTTTTTTAGGTGCTATTTTTTTCAGGTGTTTTTTTCATGTGTTTTTTTCAGGTGGAATTTCTTTTTCAGGTGGAATTTCTTTTTCAGGTGGAATTTCTTTTATTATTATTATTATTATTATTATTATTATTAATAATATTATTAATATTTATTATTATTTATCATTACTATTATTATTATATTTTTTTAATTACATATTTATTTATTATTTGGCTGACGACCACAGTCATTGGCGGGGAGGGGCCAATGCACTGTGATGGTGAAATACAGTCAATGCAATTTCACCACACAGTTCCCTGTGGATGGAGGTCGCTTTTTTTTTTTTTTCTTTTAGGTGGCATTTTTTTCAGATGTTATTTTTATCAGGTGGTATTTCTTTTCAGGTGTAATTTTTTTCAGGTTTTATTTTTTTCCAGGTATTATCTTTTTTAGGTGCTATTTTTCAGGTTTTTTTTATTAGTTTTTGTTTTTTAGGTGTTATTTCTTTTTCAGGTGTTAATTCTTTTTCAGGTGGAATTTCTTTTTCAGGTGGAATTTCTTTTTCAGGTGGAATTTCTTTTTCAGGTGGAATTTCTTTTTCAGCTGTTTTTTTTCAGGTGGAATTTCTTTTTCAGGTGGAAATTCTTTTTCATGTGGAATTTCTTTTTCAGGTGGAATTTCTTTTTCAGGTGGAATTTCTTTTTCAGGTGGAATTTCTTTTTCAGGGGGAATTTCTTTTTCAGGGGGAATTTCTTTTTCAGGGGGAATTTCTTTTTCAGGGGGAATTTCTTTTTCAGGGGGAATTTCTTTTTCAGGCGGAATTTCTTTTTCAGGCGGAATTTCTTTTTCAGGCGGAATTTCTTTTCCAGGCGGAATTTCTTTTTCAGGTGGAATTTCTTTTTCAGGTGGAATTTCTTTTTCAGGTGGAATTTCTTTTCATGTGGACTTTATTTTTCATTATTATTATTATTATTATTATTTTATTATTTACATATTTTTTTTATTATTTGGCTGACGACAACAGTCATTGGCAGGGAGGGGCCAATTCACTGTGATGGTGAAATACAGTCAATGTAATTTCACCACACAGTTCCCTGTGGATGGAGGTCTTTTTTTTTTTTTTTTTTTTAGGTGGCATTTTTTTTCAGGTGTCATTTCTATTCAGGTGTCATTTCTATTCAGGTGTAATTTCTTTTCAGGTGTTATCTTTTTCCCAGGTATTATGTTTTTTTTAGGCAATTTTTTCAGTTTTTTTTATTTTAGTTTTTTTTTCAGGTGTTTTTGTTAGATGTTATTTTTTTCGGGTGTTTTATTTAGGTGTTATTTCTTTTTCAGGTGGAATTTCTTTTTCAGGTGGAATCTCTTTTTCAGGTTTTTTTTTTAGTTTTTTTTTCGTTTTTTTTAGGTGTTATTTTCAAGTGGAATTTCTTTTTCAGGTGGAATTTCTTTTGTTATTGTTATTATTATTTTTATTATTATTATTTATTATTTATTATTTATTATTATTAATCATCATTATTATTATTATTATTATTATATTATTTTATTTACATATTTATTTATTATTTGGCTGACGACCACAGTCATTGGCGGGGAGGGGCCAATGCACTGTGATGGTGAAATACAGTAAATGCAATTTCACCACACACTTCCCTGTGGATGGAGGTCGTTTTTTTTTTTTTTTTTTTTATAGGTGCCATTTTTGTTAGGTGTTATTTTTTTTATTCATGTAATTTTTTTTCCAGGTGTAATTTTCTTCACAGTTCTATTTTTTCGTCAGGTGCAATTTTCTTTCAGGTGTAGTTTTTTTCAGGTGTTATTTTATTCCAGCTGTTATTTTTTTTTTCAGGTGTTATTTCTTTTCAAGTGATATTTTTTTCAGGTGTTATTTCTTTTCAGGTGTTATTTCTTGTCAGGTGATATTTTTTTCCAGGTATTATGTTTTTTTAGGTTCTATTTTTTTCAGGTGTTTTTATTTTAGTTTTTGTTTTTTAGGTGTTATTTCTTTTTCAGGTGTTAATTCTTTTTCAGGTGGAATTTCTTTTTCAGGTGGAATTTCTTTTTCAGGTGGAATATCTTTTTCAGGTGGAATTTCTTTTTCAGTTTTTTTTTTCAGGTGGAATTTCTTTTTCAGGTGGAATTTCTTTTTCAGGTGGAATTTCTTTTTCAGGCGGAATTTCTTTTTCAGGCGGAATTTCTTTTTCAGGCGGAATTTCTTTTTCAGGCGGAATTTCTTTTTCAGGCGGAATTTCTTTTTCAGGCGGAATTTCTTTTTCAGGCGGAATTTCTTTTTCAGGCGGAATTTCTTTTGTAGGTGGAATTTCTTTTTCAGGTGGAATTTCTTTTTCAGGTGGAATTTCTTTTTCAGGTGGAATTTCTTTTCAGGTGTACTTTATTTTTCATAATTATTATTATTATTATTATTTTATTATTTACATATTTTTTTATTATTTGGCTGACGACAACAGTCATTGGCAGGGAGGGGCAATTCACTGTGATGGTGAAATACAGTCAATGTAATTTCACCACACAGTTCCCTGTGGATGGAGGTCTTTTTTTTTTTAGGTGGCATTTTTTTCAGATGTTATTTCTTTTCAGGTGTAAATTCTTTTCAGGTGTTATCTTTTTCCCAGGTATTATGTTTTTTTAGGTGCTATTTTTTCAGGTGTTTTTTTAGTTTTTTTCAGGTGTTTTTGTTAGATGTTATTTTTGCGGGTATTTTTTTTAGGTGTTATATCTTTTTCAGGTGGAATATCTTTTTCATGTGTTTTTTTTTAGTTTTTTTTTTTAGTTTTTTTTTCAGGTGTTTTTTTTTCATATGGAATTTCTTTTTCAGGTGGAATTTCTTTTTCAGGTGGAATTTCATTTATTATTATTATTATTATTATTATTATTTATTAATTATTATTATTATTATTTATTATTATTTATTATTATTATTATTATTATTATTATTATTATTATTATTATATTATTTTATTTACATATTTATTTATTATTTGGCTGACGACCACAGTCATTGGCGGGGAGGGGCCAATGCACTGTGATGGTGAAATACAGTCAATGCAATTTCACCACACAGTTCCCTGTGGATGGAGGTCGTCTTTTTTTTTTTTTTTTTTTTTTTTTAAGGTGGCATTTTTTTCAGGTGTTACTTTTTTCAGGTGTAATTTTTTTTCAGGTGTAATATCTTTTCAGGTGTCATCTTTTTCACAGGTATTATGTTTTTATAGGTGCTATTTTTTCAGGTGTTAGTTTTAGTTTTTTTCAGGTGTTTTTGTTAGGTTATTTTTTCAGTTTTTTTTTTTATTTATTTATTTTTCAGGTGTTATTTCTTTTTCAGATGGAATTTCTTTCAGGTGGAATTTCTTTTTCAGGTGGAATTTCTTTTTCAGGTGGAATTTCTTTTTCAGTTTTTTTTTCAGGTGGAATTTCTTTTTCAGGCGGAATTTCTTTTTCAGGCGGAATTTCTTTTTTAGGTGGAATTTCTTTTTCAGGTGGAATTTCTTTTTCAGGTGGAATTTCTTTTTCAGGTGGAATTTCTTTTTCAGGTGGAATTTCTTTTTAGGTGTACTTTATTTTTCATTATTATTATTATTATTATTATTATTTTATTATTTACGTATTTTGTTATTATTTGGTTGATGACCGCAGTCTTTGGCAGGGAGGGGCCAATTCACTGTGATGGTGAAATACAGTCAATGTAATTTCACCACACAGTTCCCTGTGGATGGAGGTCTTTTTTTTTTTTTTAGGTGGCATTTTTTTCAGATGTTATTTCATTTCAGGTGTTATCTTTTTCCCAGGTATTATGTTTTTTTAGGTGCTATTTTTTCAGGTGTTTTTTTTAGTTTTTTTCAGGTGTTTTTGTTAGATGTTATTTTTTCGGGTGTTTTTTTTTAGGTGTTATTTCTTTTTCAGGTGTTATTTCTTTTTCAGGTGGAATTTCTTTTTCAGGTGGAATTTCTTTTTCAGGTGGAATATCTTTATCAGGTGTTTTTTTTTAGTTTTTTTTTTTGTTTTGTTTTCAGGTGTCTTTTTTTCATATGGAATTTCTTTTTCAGGTGGAATTTCTTTTTCAGGTGGAATTTCTTTTTCAGGTGGATTTTCTTTTATTATTATTATTATTATTATTATTATTATTATTTATTATTTATTATTTATTATTATTATTTATTATTTTTATTAATCATCATTATTATTATTATTATTATTATATTATTTTATTTACATATTTATTTATTATTTGGCTGACGACCACAGTCATTGGCGGGGAGGGGCCAACGCACTGTGATGGTGAAATACAGTAAATGCAATTTCACCACACGGTTCCCTGTGGATGGAGGTCGTTTTTTTTTTTTTTTTTTTTTTTTTTTTTAAGGTGGCATTTTTTTCAGGTGTTACCTTTTTCAGGTGTTATTTTTTTTCAGGTGTAATAACTTTTCAGGTGTCATCTTTTTCACAGGTATTATGTTTTTTTAGGTGCTATTTTTTCAGGTGTTAGTTTTAGTTTTTTTCAGGTGTTTTTGTTAGGTTATTTTTTCAGGTGTTTTTTTTTTGTTATTTCTTTTTCAGGTATTTCTTTTTCAGGTGGAATTTCTTTTTCAGGTGTTAATTCTGTTTCAGGTGGAATTTCTTTTTCAGGTGGAATTTCTTTTTCAGGTGGAATTTCTTTTTCAGGTGGAATTTTTTTTCAGGTGGAATTTCTTTTCAGGTGTACTTTTTTTAATTATTATTATTATTATTATTATTATTTATTATTAATCATCATTATTATTATTATTTTTATTATATTATTTTATTTACATATTTATTTATTATTTGGCTGACGACCGCAGTCATTGGCGGGGAGGGGCCAATGCACTGTGATGGTGAAATACAGTCAATGTAATTTCACCACACAGTTCCCTGTGGATGAAGGTCGTTTTTGTTTTTCAGGTGTAGTTTTTTTCAGGTGTTATTTTATTTAGCTGTTATTTTTTTCAGGTGTTATTTCTTTTCGGGTGTTATTTTTTCAGGTGTTATTTTTTCAGGTGTTATTTCTTTTCAGATGTAATTTCTTTTCAGGTGTTAATTTTTTTCCAGGTATTATGTTTTTTTAGGTGCTTTTTTTCAGGTGTTTTTTTTTAGTTTTTTTCAGTTTTTTTATTTTTTTTTCAAGTGTTTCTTTTAGTTGTTTTTTTCTGGTGTTTTTTTTCTGGTGATTTTTTCAGGTGGAATTTCTTTTTCAGGTAGAATTTCTTTTTCAGGTGGAATTTCTTTTATTTTTATTGATATTGTTAATATTTTATTTACATATTTATTTATTATTTGGCTGACGACCACAGTCATTGGCGGGGAGGGGCCAATGCACTGTGATGGTGAAATACAGTCAATGCAATTTCACCACACAGTTCCCTGTGGATGGAGGTCGTTTTTTTTTTTTTTTTTTTTTTTTTTTCTTAGGTGGCATTTTTTTTAGATGTTATTTTTTTTTATTCATGTAATTTTTTTTCCAGGTGTAATTTTCTTTCAGGTCTATTTTTTTGTCAGGTGCAATTTTCTTTCAGGTGTAGTTTTTTTCAGGTGTTATTTTATTCCAGCTGTTATTTTTTTCAGGTGTTATTTCTTTTCAGGTGTTATTTCTTTTCAGGTGTTATTTCTTTTCAGGTGTTATTTTTCAGGTGTAATTTCTTTTCAGGTGTAATTTCTTTTCAGGTGTTTTTTTCAGGTATTATGTTTTTTTAGGTGCTATTTTTTTCAGGTGTTTAGTTTTAGTTTTTTTTCATGTGTTTTTTAGGTGTTTTTTTAGGTGTGTTTTTCATGTGTTTTTTTCAGGTGGAATTTCTTTTTCAGGTGGAATTTCTTTTTCAGGCGGAATTTCTTTTTCAGGTGGAATTTCTTTTTCAGGTGGAATTTCTTTTTCAGGTGGAATTTCTTTTTCAGGTGGAATTTCTTTTTCAGGTGGAATTTCTCTTTCAGGTTGAATTTCTTTTTCAGGTGGAATTTCTTTTATTATTGTTATTGTTATTATTTTATATTATTTGATTTACATATTTATTTATTATTTGGTTGACGACCACAGTCATTGGCGGGGAGGGGCCAATGCACTGTGATGGTGAAATACAGTCAATGCAATTTCACCACACAGTTCCCTGTGGATGGAGGTCGTTTTTTTTTGTTTTGCTTTTGTTTTTTGTTAGGTGGCATTTTCTTCAGGTGTTATTTTTTTTTTATTCATGTAATTTTTTTCCAGGTGTAATTTTCTTTCAGGTCTATATATTTTTTTTTAGGTTCAATTTTCTTTCAGGTGTAGTTTTTTTCAGGTGTAATTTTATTCCAGCTGTTATTTTTTTTCAGGTGTTAGTTCTTTTCCAGGTATTATGTTTTGTTAGGTGCTATTTTTCACAGGTGATTTTTTTTTATTTCTTTTTCATGTGTTTTTTTCACGTGTTTTTTTCAGTTGGAATTTCTTTTTCAGTTGGAATTTCTTTTTCAGTTGGAATTTCTTTTTCAGGTGGAATTTCTTTTTCAGGTGGAATTTCTTTTTCAGGTGGAATTTCTTTTTCAGGTGGAATTTCTTTTTCAGGTGGAATTTCTTTTTCAGGTGGAATTTCTTTTTCAGGTGGAATTTCTTTTTCAGGTGGAATTTCTTTTATTATTATTATTATTATTATCATTATTATTATTTTATTTACATATTTATTTATTATTTGGCTGACGACCACAGTCATTGGCGGGGAGGGGCCAATGCACTGTGATGGTGAAATACAGTAAATGCAATTTCACCACACAGTTCCCTGTGGATGGAGGTCGTTTTTTTTTTTTTTTTTTTTTTTTTTTTTAGGTGGCATTTTTTTCAGGTGTTATTTTTTATTATTCATGTAATTTTTTTTCCAGGTGTAATTTTCTTTCAGGTCTATATATTTTTTTTTAGGTTCAATTTTCTTTCAGGTGTAGTTTTTTTCAGGTGTTATTTTCTTCCAGCTGTTATTTTTTTTCAGGTGTTATTTCTTTTCCAGGTATTATGTTTTGTTAGGTGCTATTTTTTTCAGGTGATTTTTTTTTATTTCTTATGTGTTTTTTTCACGTTTTTTTCAGTTGGAATTTCTTTTTTAGGTGGAATTTCTTTTTCAGGTGGAATTTCTTTTTCAGGTGGAATTTCTTTTTCAGGTGGAATTTCTTTTTCAGGTGGAATTTCTTTTTCAGGTGGAATTTCTTTTTCAGGTGGAATTTCTTTTTCAGGTGGAATTTCTTTTTCAGGTGGAATTTCTTTTTCAGGTGGAATTTCTTTTCAGGTGTAATTTCTTTTCAGGTGTTAAATTTTTTCCAGGTATTATGTTTTTTTAGGTGCTATTTTTTTCAGGTGATTTTTTTTTAGTTTATTTTTCAGGTGTTTTTTCAGGTGGAATTTCTTTTTCAGGTGGAATTTCTTTTTCAGGTGGAATTTCTTTTTCAGGTGGAATTTCTTTTTCAGGTGGAATTTCTTTTTCAGGTGGAATTTCGTTTATTATTATTATTATTATTATTATTATTATTATTATTATTTTATTTACATATTTATTTATTATTTGGCTGACGACCACAGTCATTGGCGGGGAGGGGCCAATGCACTGTGATGGTGAAATACAGTAAATGCAATTTCACCACACAGTTCCCTGTGGATGGAGGTCGTTTTTTTTTTTTTTTTTTTTTTTTTTTTTATGTGGCATTTTTTTCAGGTGTTATTTTTTATTATTCATGTAATTTTTTTTCCAGGTGTAATTTTCTTTCAGGTCCATATATTTTTTTTTAGGTTCAATTTTCTTTCAGGTGTAGTTTTTTTCAGGTGTAATTTTATTCCAGCTGTTATTTTTTTTCAGGTGTTATTTCTTTTCCAGGTATTATGTTTTGTTAGGTGCTATTTTTTTCAGGTGATTTTTTTTTATTTCTTTTTCATGTGTTTTTTTCACGTGTTTTTTTCAGTTGGAATTTCTTTTTCAGGTGGAATTTCTTTTTCAGGTGGAATTTCTTTTTCAGGTGGAATTTCTTTTTCAGGTGGAATTTCTTTTTCAGGTGGAATTTCTTTTTCAGGTGGAATTTCTTTTTCAGGTGGAATTTCTTTTTCAGGTGGAATTTCTTTTTCAGGTGGAATTTCTTTTTCAGGTGGAATTTCTTTTTCAGGTGGAATTTTTTTTTCAGGTGGAATTTCTTTTTCAGGTGGAATTTCTTTTTCAGGTGGAATTTCTTTTATTATTATTATTATTATTATTATTATTATTTTATTTACATATTTATTTATTATTTGGCTGACGACCACAGTCATTGGCGGGGAGGGGCCAATGCACTGTGATGGTGAAATACAGTAAATGCAATTTCACCACACAGTTCCCTGTGGATGGAGGTCGTTTTTTTTTTTTTTTTTTTTTTTTTTTTTTAGGTGGCATTTTTTTCAGGTGATATTTTTTATTATTCATGTAATTTTTTTTCCAGGTGTAATTTTCTTTCAGGTCTATATATTTTTTTTTAGGTTCAATTTTCTTTCAGGTGTAGTTTTTTTCAGGTGTTATTTTCTTCCAGCTGTTATTTTTTTTCAGGTGTTATTTCTTTTCCAGGTATTATGTCTTGTTAGGTGCTATTTTTTTCAGGTGATTTTTTTTTATTTCTTTTTCATGTGTTTTTTTCACGTGTTTTTTTCAGTTGGAATTTCTTTTTCAGGTGGAATTTCTTTTTCAGGTGGAATTTCTTTTTCAGGTGGAATTTCTTTTTCAGGTGGAATTTCTTTTTCAGGTGGAATTTCTTTTTCAGGTGGAATTTCTTTTTCAGGTGGAATTTCTTTTTCAGGTGGAATTTCTTTTTCAGGTGGAATTTCTTTTTCAGGTGGAATTTCTTTTTCAGGTGGAATTTCTTTTTCAGGTGGAATTTTTTTTCAGGTGGAATTTTTTTTCAGGTGGAATTTCTTTTATTATTATTATTATTATTATTATTATTATTATTTTATTTACATATTTATTTATTATTTGGCTGACGACCACAGTCATTGGCGGGGAGGGGCCAATGCACTGTGATGGTGAAATACAGTAAATGCAATTTCACCACACAGTTCCCTGTGGATGGAGGTCGGTTTTTTTTTTTTTTTTTTTTTTTTTTTAGGTGGCATTTTTTTCAGGTGTTATTTTTTATTATTCATGTAATTTTTTTTCCAGGTGTAATTTTCTTTCAGGTCTATATATTTTTTTTTAGGTTCAATTTTCTTTCAGGTGTAGTTTTTTTTTAGGTGTTATTTTATTCCAGCTGTTATTTTTTTCAGGTGTTATTTCTTTTCAGGTGTAATTTCTTTTCAGGTGTTAAATTTTTTCCAGGTATTATGTTTTTTTAGGTGCTATTTTTTTCAGGTGATTTTTTTTTAGTTTTTTTTCAGGTGTTTTTTCAGGTGGAATTTCTTTTTCAGGTGGAATTTCTTTTTCAGGTGGAATTTCTTTTTCAGGTGGAATTTCTTTTATTATTATTATTATTATTATTATTATTATTATTATTATTATTATTATTATTATTATTTTATTTACATATTTATTTATTATTTGGCTGACGACCACAGTCATTGGCGGGGAGGGGCCAATGCACTGTGATGGTGAAATACAGTAAATGCAATTTCACCACACAGTTCCCTGTGGATGGAGGTCGTTTTTTTTTTTTTTTTTTTTTTTTTTTTTAGGTGGCATTTTTTTCAGGTGATATTTTTTATTATTCATGTAATTTTTTTTCCAGGTGTAATTTTCTTTCAGGTCTATATATTTTTTTTTAGGTTCAATTTTCTTTCAGGTGTAGTTTTTTTCAGGTGTTATTTTCTTCCAGCTGTTATTTTTTTTCAGGTGTTATTTCTTTTCCAGGTATTATGTCTTGTTAGGTGCTATTTTTTTCAGGTGATTTTTTTTTATTTCTTTTTCATGTGTTTTTTTCACGTGTTTTTTTCAGTTGGAATTTCTTTTTCAGGTGGAATTTCTTTTTCAGGTGGAATTTCTTTTTCAGGTGGAATTTCTTTTTCAGGTGGAATTTCTTTTTCAGGTGGAATTTCTTTTTCAGGTGGAATTTCTTTTTCAGGTGGAATTTCTTTTTCAGGTGGAATTTCTTTTTCAGGTGGAATTTCTTTTTCAGGTGGAATTTCTTTTTCAGGTGGAATTTCTTTTATTATTATTATTATTATTATTATTATTATTATTATTATTATTATTTTATTTACATATTTATTTATTATTTGGCTGACGACCACAGTCATTGGCGGGGAGGGGCCAATGCACTGTGATGGTGAAATACAGTAAATGCAATTTCACCACACAGTTCCCTGTGGATGGAGGTCGTTTTTTTTTTTTTTTTTTTTTTTTTAGGTGGCATTTTTTTCAGGTGTTATTTTATATTATTCATGTAATTTTTTTTCCAGGTGTAATTTTCTTTTAGGTCTATATATTTTTTTTTAGGTTCAATTTTCTTTCAGGTGTAGTTTTTTTTCAGGTGTTATTTTATTCCAGCTGTAATTTTTTTCAGGTGTTATTTCTTTTCAGGTGTAATCTCTTTTCAAGTGTTAAATTTTCTCCAGGTATTATGTTTTTTTAGGTGCTATTTTTTTCAGGTGATTTTTTTTTAGTTTTTTTTTCAGGTGTTTTTTTCAGGTGGAATTTCTTTTTCAGGTGGAATTTCTTTTTCAGGTGGAATTTCTTTTTCAGGTGGAATTTCTTTTTCAGGTGGAATTTCTTTTTCACGTGGAATTTCTTTTATTATTATTATTATTATTATTATTATTATTATTATTATTATTATTTTATTTACATATTTATTTATTATTTGGCTGACGACCACAGTCATTGGCGGGGAGGGGCCAATGCACTGTGATGGTGAAATACAGTAAATGCAATTTCACCACACAGTTCCCTGTGGATGGAGGTCGTTGTTTTTTTTTTTTTTTTTTTTTTTTTTTTAGGTGGCATTTTTTTCAGGTGTTATTTTTTATTATTCATGTAATTTTTTTTCCAGGTGTAATTTTCTTTCAGGTCTATATATTTTTTTTTAGGTTCAATTTTCTTTCAGGTGTAGTTTTTTTTTCAGGTGTTATTTTATTCCAGCTGTTATTTTTTTCAGGTGTTATTTCTTTTCAGGTGTAATCTCTTTTCAAGTGTTAAATTTTCTCCAGGTATTATGTTTTTTTAGGTGCTATTTTTTTCAGGTGATTTTTTTTTAGTTTTTTTTTCAGGTGTTTTTTTCAGGTGGAATTTCTTTTTCAGGTGGAATTTCTTTTTCAGGTGGAATTTCTTTTTCAGGTGGAATTTCTTTTTCAGGTGGAATTTCTTTTTCACGTGGAATTTCTTTTATTATTATTATTATTATTATTATTATTATTATTATTATTATTATTATTTTATTTACATATTTATTTATTATTTGGCTGACGACCACAGTCATTGGCGGGGAGGGGCCAATGCACTGTGATGGTGAAATACAGTAAATGCAATTTCACCACACAGTTCCCTGTGGATGGAGGTCGTTGTTTTTTTTTTTTTTTTTTTTTTTTTTTTTAGGTGGCATTTTTTTCAGGTGTTATTTTTTATTATTCATGTAATTTTTTTTCCAGGTGTAATTTTCTTTCAGGTCTATATATTTTTTTTTAGGTTCAATTTTCTTTCAGGTGTAGTTTTTTTTTCAGGTGTTATTTTATTCCAGCTGTTATTTTTTTCAGGTGTTATTTCTTTTCAGGTGTAATTTCTTTTCAGGTGTTAAATTTTTTCCAGGTATTATGTTTTTTTATGTGCTATTTTTTTCAGGTGATTTTTTTTTAGTTTTTTTTTCAGGTGTTTTTTCAGGTGGAATTTCTTTTTCAGGTGGAATTTCTTTTTCAGGTAGAATTTCTTTTTCAGGTGGAATTTCTTTTTCAGGTGGAATTTCTTTTTCAGGTGGAATTTCTTTTATTATTATTATTATTATTATTATTATTATTATCATTATTATTATTATTTTATTTACATATTTATTTATTATTTGGCTGACGACCACAGTCATTGGCGGGGAGGGGCCAATGCACTGTGATGGTGAAATACAGTCAATGCAATTTCACCACACAGTTCCCTGTGGATGGAGGTCGTTTTTTTTTTTTTTTTTTTTTTTTTTTAGGTGGCATTTTTTTCAGGTGTTATTTTTTATTTTTCATGTAATTTTTTTTCCAGGTGTAATTTTCTTTCAGGTCTATATATTTTTTTTTAGGTTCAATTTTCTTTCAGGTGTAGTTTTTTTCAGGTGTAATTTTATTCCAGCTGTTATTTTTTTTCAGGTGTTAGTTCTTTTCCAGGTATTATGTTTTGTTAGGTGCCATTTTTTTCAGGTGATTTTTTTTTATTTCTTTTTCATGTGTTTTTTTCAGGTGTTTTTTTCAGGTGGAATTTCTTTTTCAGGTGAAATTTCTTTTTCAGGTGGAATTTCTTTTTCAGGTGGAATTTCTTTTTCAGGTGGAATTTCTTTTTCAGGTGGAATTTCTTTTTCAGGTGGAATTTCTTTTTCAGGTGGAATTTCTATTATTATTATTATTATTATTATTATTATTATTATTATTATTATTATTATTTTATTTACATATTTATTTATTATTTGGCTGGCGACCACAGTGATTGGCGTGGATGGGCCAATGCACTGTGATGGTGAAATACAGTCAATGCAATTTCACCACACAGTTCCCTGTGGATGGAGGTCGTTTTTTTTTTTTATTTTTTTTTTTTAGGTGGCATTTTTTTCAGGTGTTATTTTTTATTATTCATGTAATTTTTTTTCCAGGTGTAATTTTCTTTCAGGTCTATATATTTTTTTTTAGGTTCAATTTTCTTTCAGGTGTAGTTTTTTTTCAGGTGGAATTTCTTTTTCAGGTGGAATTTCTTTTTTTAGGTGGAATTTCTTTTTCAGGTGGAATTTCTTTTATTATTATTATTATTTTTTTTTATTATTTGGTTAACGACCACAGTCATTGGCGGGGAGGGGCCAATGCACTGTGATGGTGAAATACAGTCAATGCAATTTCACCACACAGTTCCCTGTGGATGTAGGTCGTTGTTTTTTTTTTTGGGGGGGGGGCATTTTTTTGTTTGTTATTTTTTTCATGCATTATTTTTTTCCAGGTGTAATTTTCTTTCAGGTCTATTTTTTTCAGGTGCAATTTTCTTTCAGGTGTAATTTTTTCAGGTGTTATTTTATTCCAGCTGTTATTTTTTCCAGATGTTATTTTTTTTCATGTGTTATTTTTTTAGGTGTTATTTTTTTCAAGTGTAATTTCTTTTCAGGTGTTATTTTTTTTTCAGGTGCTATTTTTTCATGTTTTTTTTTTTAGTTTCTTTTCAGAGGTTATTTTTCCAGGTGCTATTTTAGGTGTTATTTCTCTTCAGGCATTATTTTTTCAGGTGCTGTTTCCTTTTCAGGTGTTATTTCTTTTTCAGGTGTAATTTCTTTTCAGGTGTAATTTTTTTTCATGTATTATGTTTTTTTAAGGTGTTATTTTTCAGGTGTTTTTTTTTAGTTTTTTTCAGGTGTTTTTTAGTTTTTTATTATGTTTTTTTTTCAGGTGTTATTTTTTTTCAGGTGGAATTTCTTTTTCAGGTGGAATTTCTTTTTCAGGTGGAATTTTTCTTTTTCAGGTGGAATTTCTTTTTCAGGTGGAATTTCTTTTTCAGGTGGAATTTCTTTTTCAGGTGGAATTTCTTTTATTTTTATTGATATTGTTATTGTTATTGTTATTATTTTATTTACATGTTTATTTATTATTTGGTTGACGACCATAGTCATTCGCGGGGAGGGGCCAATGCACTGTGATGGTGAAATACAGTCAATGCAATTTCACCACACAGTTCCCTGTGGATGGAGGTAGTTTTTTTTTTTTTTTTTGGGGGGGGGGGATGGCATTTTTTTTGTTTGTTATTTTTTTTATGCATTATTTTTTTTAGGTGTAATTTCCTTTCAGGTCTATTTTTTTCACGTGCAATTTTCTTTCAGGTGTAATTTTTTCAGGTGTTATTTTATTCCAGCTGTTATTTTTTCCATATGTTATTTCTTTTCATGCGTTATTTTTTTAGGTGTTATTTTTTTCAGGTGTAATTTCTTTTCAGGTGTTATGTTTTTCAGGTGCTATTTTTCTTTTAGTTTTTTTAGGTGTTATTTTTTTCAGGTGTTATTTCTTTTCAGGTGTTATTTCTTTTCAGGGGTTATTTTTTCAGGTGGAATTTCTTTTTCAGGTGGAATTTCTTTTTCAGGTGGAATTTCTCTTTCAGGTGGAATTTTTCTTTTTCAGGTGGAATTTCTTTTTCTGGTGGAATTTCTTTTTCAGGTGGAATTCCTTTTTCAGGTGGAATTTCTTTTTCAGGTGGAATTTCTTTTTCAGGTGGAATTTCTTTTATTATAATTATTATTTTTATTATTTGGTTGACGACCACAGTCATTGGCGTGGAGGGGCCAATGAACTGTGATGGTGAAATACAGTCAATGCAATTTCACCACACAGTTCCCTGTGGATGGAGGTCGTTTTTTTTTTTTTTTTTTTTTTTTTTTTTTTTTTGTTAGGTGGCATTTTTTTCAGGTGTTATTATTTTTTATTCATGTAATTTTTTTCCATGTGTAATTTTCTTTCAGGTCTATATATTTTTTTTTAGGTTCAATTTTCTTTCAGGTGTAGTTTTTTTCAGGTGTAATTTTATTCCAGCTGTTATTTTTTTTCAGGTGTTATTTCTTTTCCAGGTATTATGTTTTGTTAGGTGCTATTTTTTTCAGGTGATTTTTTTTTATTTCTTTTTCATGTGTTTTTTTCACGTGTTTTTTTCAGTTGGAATTTCTTTTTCAGGTGGAATTTCTTTTTCAGGTGGAATTTCTTTTTCAGGTGGAATTTCTTTTTCAGGTGGAATTTCTTTTTCAGGTGGAATTTCTTTTTCAGGTGGAATTTCTTTTTCAGGTGGAATTTCTTTTTCAGGTGGAATTTCTTTTATTATTATTATTATTAATATTATTATTATTATTATTTTATTTACATATTTATTTATTATTTGGCTGACGACCACAGTCATTGGCGGGGAGGGGCCAATGCACTGTGATGGTGAAATACAGTCAATGCTATTTCACCACACAGTTCCCTGTGGATGGAGGTCGTTTTTTTTTTTTTGGGGGGGGGGGGGGATGGCATTTTTTTGTTTGTTAATTTTTTTATGCATTATTTTTTCCAGGTGTAATTTTCTTTCAGGTCTATTTTTTTCAGGTGCAATTTTGTTTCAGGTGTAATTTTTTCAAGTGTTATTTTATTCCAGTTGTTATTTTTTCCATATGTTATTTCTTTTCATGTGTTATTTTTTTAGGTGTTATTTTTTTCAGGTGTAATTTCTTTTCAGGTGTTATGTTTTTTCAGGTGCTATTTTTTCATGTTTTTTTTTTAGTTTTTTTTCAGAGGTTATTTTTTTAGGTGCTTTTTTAGGTGTTATTTCTCTTCAGGCATTATTTTTTCAGGTGTTGTTTCCTTTTCAGGTGTTATTTCTTTTTCAGGTGTAATTTCTTTTCAGGTGTAATTTTTTTTCAGGTGCTATTTTTCTTTTAGTTTTTTTCAGGTGTTATTTTTTTCTGGTGTTATTTCTTTTCAGGTGTTGTTTCTTTTCATGGGTTATTTTTTCAGGTGTTATTGCTTTTCAGGTGTAATTTCTTTTCAGGTGTAATTTTTTTTCATGTATTATGTTTTTTTAAGGTGTTATTTTTCAGGTGTTTTTTTTTTAGTTTTTTTTAGGTGTTTTTTAGTTTTTTATTATGTTTTTTTTTTTCAGGTGGAATTTCTTTTTCAGGTGGAATTTCTTTTTCAGGTGGAATTTTTCTTTTTCAGGTGGAATTTCTTTTTCAGGTGGAATTTCTTTTTCAGGTGGAATTTCTTTTTCAGGTGGAATTTCTTTTATTTTTATTGATATTGTTATTGTTATTGTTATTATTTTATTTACATGTTTATTTATTATTTGGTTGACGACCATAGTCATTGGCGGGGAGGGGCCAATGCACTGTGATGGTGAAATACAGTCAATGCAATTTCACCACACAGTTCCCTGTGGATGGAGGTAGTTTTTTTTTTTTTTTTTGGGGGGGGGGGGATGGCATTTTTTTTTTTTGTTATTTTGTTTATGCATTATTTTTTTCAGGTGTAATTTCCTTTCAGGTCTATTTTTTTCACGTGCAATTTTCTTTCAGGTGTAATTTTTTCAGGTGTTATTTTATTCCAGCTGTTATTTTTTCCATATGTTATTTCTTTTCATGCGTTATTTTTTTAGGTGTTATTTTTTTCAGGTGTAATTTCTTTTCAGGTGTTATGTTTTTCAGGTGCTATTTTTCTTTTAGTTTTTTTAGGTGTTATTTTTTTCAGGTGTTATTTCTTTTCAGATGTTATTTCTTTTCAGGGGTTATTTTTTCAGGTGGAATTTCTCTTTCAGGTGGAATTTTTCTTTTTCAGGTGGAATTTTTTTTTCAGGTGGAATTTCTTTTTCTGGTGGAATTTCTTTTTCAGGTGGAATTCCTTTTTCAGGTGGAATTTCTTTTTCAGGTGGAATTTCTTTTTCAGGTGGAATTTCTTTTATTATTATTATTATTTTTATTATTTGGTTGACGACCACAGTCATTGGCGTGGAGGGGCCAATGAACTGTGATGGTGAAATACAGTCAATGCAATTTCACCACACAGTTCCCTGTGGATGGAGGTCGTTTTTTTATGTGTTTTTTTCAGGTGTAGTTTTTTTCAGGTGTTATTTTATTTCAGCTGTTATTTCTTTTCAGGTGTTATTTTTTCAGGTGTTAATTTTTCAGGTGTTATTTCGTTTCAGATGTAATTTCTTTTTAGGTGTTAATTTTTTTCCAGGTATTATGTTATTTTAGGTGCTTTTTTTCCGTTTTTTTTTTATTTTAGTTTTTTTTTTCGTGTTTTTTTATTAATTTTTGTGTGTGTTTTTTTTAGTTGTTTTTTTTTGTGTGTGTTTTTCTGGAGATTTTTTCAGGTGGAATTTCTTTTATTATTATTATTATTATTATTATTATTATTATTATTATTATTATTATTATTATTATTATTATTATTACTTTATTTACATATTTATTTATTATTTGGCTGACGACCACAGTCATTGGCGGGGAGGGGCCAATGAACTGTAATTGTGAAATACAGTCAATGCAATTTCACCACACAGTTCCCTGTGGATGGAGGTCGTTTTTTTTTTTTTTTTTTTTTTTTTTTTTTTTTTTGTTAGGTGGCATTTTTTTCAGGTGTTATTTTTTTTTATTCATGTAATTTTTTTCCATGTGTAATTTTCTTTCTGGTCTATATATTTTTTTTAGGTTCAATTTTCTTTCAGGTGTAGTTTTTTTCAGGTGTAATTTTTTTCCAGCTGTTATTTTTTTTCAGGTGTTATTTCTTTTCCAGGTATTATGTTTTGTTAGGTGCTATTTTTTTCAGGTGATTTTTTTTTATTTCTTTTTCATGTTTTTTTCACGTGTTTTTTTCAGTTGGAATTTCTTTTTCAGGTGGAATTTCTTTTTCAGGTGGAATTTCTTTTTCAGGTGGAATTTCTTTTTCAGGTGGAATTTCTTTTATTATTATTATTATTAATATTATTATTATTATTATTTTATTTACATATTTATTTATTATTTGGCTGACGACCACAGTCATTGGCGGGGAGGGGCCAATGCACTGTGATGGTGAAATACAGTCAATGCTATTTCACCACACAGTTCCCTGTGGATGGAGGTCTTTTTTTTTTGGGGGGGGGGGGATGGCATTTTTTTGTTTGTTAATTTTTTTATGCATTATTTTTTTCCAGGTGTAATTTTCTTTCAGGTCTATTTTTTTCAGGTGCAATTTTGTTTCAGGTGTAATTTTTTCAAGTGTTATTTTATTCCAGTTGTTATTTTTTCCATATGTTATTTCTTTTCATGTGTTATTTTTTTAGGTGTTATTTTTTTCAGGTGTAAATTCTTTTCATGTGTTATTTTTTTAGGTGTTATTTTTTTCAGGTGTAATTTCTTTTCAGGTGTTATGTTTTTTCAGGTGCTATTTTTTCATGTTTTTTTTTTTAGTTTTTTTTCAGAGGTTATTTTTTCAGGTGCTTTTTTAGGTGTTATTTCTCTTCAGGCATTATTTTTTCAGGTGTTGTTTCCTTTTCAGGTGTTATTTCTTTTTCAGGTGTAATTTCTTTTCAGGTGTAATTTTTTTTCAGGTGCTATTTTTCTTTTAGTTTTTTTCAGGTGTTATTTTTTTCTGGTGTTATTTCTTTTCAGGTGTTATTTCTTTTCATGGGTTATTTTTTCAGGTGTTATTGCTTTTCAGGTGTAATTTCTTTTCAGGTGGTATTTTTTTCCATGTATTATGTTTTTTTAAGGTGCTATTTTTCAGGTGTTTTTTTTTAGTTTTTTTTTCAGGTGTTTTTTAGTTTTTTTTAGGTGTTTTTTTTCAGGTGGAATTTCTTTTTCAGGTGGAATTTCTTTTTCAGGTGGAATTTCTCTTTCAGGTGGAATTTTTCTTTCAGGTGGAATTTTTCTTTCAGGTGGAATTTTTTTTTCTGGTGGAATTTCTTTTTCAGGTGGAATTTCTTTTTCAGGTGGAATTCCTTTTTCAGGTGGAATTTCTTTCTCATGTGAAATTTCTTTTTCAGGTGGAATTTCTTTTATTATTATTATTATTTTTATTATTTGGTTGACGACCACAGTCATTGGCGGGGAGGGGCCAATGAACTGTGATGGTGAAATACAGTCAATGCAATTTCACCATACAGTTCCCTGTGGAAGGAGGTCGTTTTTTTTTTTTTTTTTTTGTTGGGTGGCATTTATTTTTTTCATGCAATATTTTTTTCCAGGTGTAATTTTTTTTCAGGTGTTATTTTATTCCAGCTGTTTTTTTTAGGTGTTATTTCTTTTCAGGTGTTATTTTTTTAGGTGTAATTTTTTTCAGGTGTTATTTTTTTTCAGGTGTTATGTTTTTTCAGGTGCTATTTTTGCATGTGTTTTTTTTTAGTTTAGTTTTTTTTTAGGGTTATTTTTTCAGGTGTTTTTTTCAGGGTTATTTCACGTGTTTTTTATAGTTTTCTTCAGGTGTTATTTTTTTCAGGTGTTATTTTTTTCAGGTTTATTTTTTTCAGGTTTATTTTTTTCAGGTGTTTCTTTTTCAGGTGTTTCTTTTTCCGTTGGTTTCTTTTTCAGGTGTTGTTTCTTTTTCAGGTGTTGTTTCTTTTCAGGTGTTTCTTTGCACGTGTAATTTCTTTGCACGTGTAATTTCTTTTCAGGTGTTATGTTCTTTTCAGGTGCTATTTTTTCAATTTTTTTTAGTTTTTCTTTCAGGTGTTATATTTTTCAAGGGTATTTTTTCAGTTATTTCTTTTCATGTGTTATTTATTTTCATGTGTTATTTCTTTTATTATAATAATAATTATTATTGTCATTATTTATATTCCAGTTGTTATTTTTTTCAGGTGTTATTTTTTTTCAGGTGCTATTTTTTTCAGGTTATGTTTTTTTAGGTGTTATTTTTTAGTTTTTTTTTTAGGTGCAATTTTTTCAGGTGTTTTTTTCGTTTTTTTTTTAGGTGTTATTTTTTTCAGGGGTATTTTTTTCAGGTGTTATTTATTTTTCAGGCGTTATTTCTTTTCAGGTATAATTTCTTTTATTATCATAATTATTATTATTATTATTATTATTATTATTATTATTATTATTTTTATATTATTTTATTTATGTATTTATTTATTTTTTAGTTGACGACCACAGTCATTGGCGGGGAGGGGCCAATGCACTGTGATGGTGAAATACAGTCAATGCAATTTCACCACACAGTTCCCTGTGGATGGAGGTCGTTTTTTTTTGTGTGTTTTTTATGTGGCATTTCTTATGTGTTATTTTTTTCATGTCTTACTTTTTATCCAGGTTTAATTTTCTTTCAGGTCTATTTTATCCAGGTGCAATTTTCTTTCATGTGTAATTTTTTTTCAGGTGTTACTTCTTTTCAGGTGTTATTTCTTTTCAGGTGTTATTTTTTTTCAAGTGTTATTTCTTTTCAGGGGTATTTTTTTCAGGTGTTATTTCTTTTCAGGCATTATTTTTTCAGGCATTATTTTTTTCTGGTGTTATTTTTTTCTGGTGTTATTTTTTTCAGGTGCTATTTTTTCAGGTGTTATTTTTTTCAGGTGCTACTTTTTTAGGTGTTTTTTTTAGTTTTTTTTTCAGGGGTGTTTTTTCATGTGTTATTTCTTTTTCAGGTGTTATTTCTTTTTCAGGTGTTATTTCTTTTTCAGGTATAATTTCTTTTCAGGTATAATTTCTTTTCAGGTATAATTTCTTTTCAGGTATAATTTCTTTTCAGGTATAATTTCTTTTCAGGTATAATTTCTTTTCAGGTATAATTTCTTTTCAGGTATAATTTCTTTTCAGGTATAATTTCTTTTCAGGTATAATTTCTTTTATTATAATTGTTATTATTGTCATTATTTTAATATTTTATTTATGTATTTATTTATTTTTTGGTTGACGACCACAGTCATTGGCGGGGAGGGGCCAATGAACTGTGATGGTGAAAGACAGTCAATGCAATTTCACCCCACAGTTCCCTGTGGATGGAGGTAGTTTTTTTTTTTTTAGGTGGCATTTTTTTCAGGTGTTATTTTTTCATGTAATTTTTTTTTTTTGCAGGTGTAATTTTCAAACAGGTTTTTTTTTTTAGGTGCAATTTTCTTTCAGGTGTAGTTTGTTTTCAATTGTTATTTTATTCCAGCTGTTATTTTTTTCAGGTTTTATTTCTTTTCAGGTGTTATTTTTTCAGGTGTTATTTCTTTTTTATGTGTTAAATAATTTTGTCTCTAGAATTATTAAAAAGAATATTCACACCTATATGTTGGGGAACCTACTGTGTCCCCACACCGCCCCCCCCTTCAGGTCCACCTCCAGCCTCTATAAAAATAAAATAATGTTAAATAATAGGGAGGTAACCGAGGTGAGACTTACTTACCCTTCCTGTGGAGGGGTAGGTCACCAAGGTGCTTTGTAAAAAACTTCCCAAATCTTGACGGTAACCAGTGCGTAATGGTTGCACCCCATACCTCATTGGTTACGATACTGCCACTGCGCAAAGCTTCTCTTTCAGGAAGTTCAGGATCCAAATTTAAAGTTATTGCTTAAACCAATGACTGGGAAAATCATTTATTATGCTGTGAATCCTTGAACTCATGCAACACATAAGTCTCCTAATTAACTTTTTTACACTACTTACTCAGTATTACTCGAATATGTGTGAGAATGGCACTAAATTTTATTGTGCAACGAGCGATATATTATGTCATGGTCCTATTTCTCGGATAAGTTTATTATTTCATTCTGATAAAATCTATACTATCTTCGTTGGTGATCATGACTGACATTGGAGTGGTTCCCTATAGGCCTACTAAGCCTATACACTCTTTCTCAGTAGTCTCTCCAACAACAACAAAGTGGTGCTCTTTGGTAATACAGTCAAAAAGTATAGAGTTCTTATTCTTTTTGGTACAGCCGAGTTGATTTATCATGTTTTCTACGATGTTCGGTGTCATAACTCCACTTAGGGCTGCCTGGGGGCTGTCCTAAATCCAAGCGCCCTAACTTAGGACAAGATGGCTGCCAAAGGTTTTGAGTATGCTGTCGTAAGTGTTTTGAGTATACCGTCATAAGCACACTGGGGAAGTTAGGGCTCCCTAGCCGAGATAGGATGTCCTAAGTTGTTTTGAGTATCCGGCCCCTGGACTCGTAACCTGCTGGAGGTCGGGAGATCGATCCTCTCAGGTGAGGGCCTGAGAATATTTACTCTTCCGATTTGAGTTTGAGGCACTAACTATAAGGCCACCGAACGTCGTAAAACACCCTCACTGGTACCATAACAGCTGCAATATTTGGGAATAACCATAATTTCCCTCCCTCTGTGGCTGGGTACCAGTTCGGAAGTCGTGACGTGTGTGTGTGTGAGTAGCAGTTGACCTGTGGGCCACGGTAACGGGCTTGATGAAGCCTATGTCCAGTGTCGAAAGATAAAAAAAAAAAAAAAAAGTCTCTCCAACAACAACAAAGTGGTGCTCTATGGTAATACAGCCAAAAAGTATATAGTTCTTATTCTTTTTGGTACAGTCGAGTTGATTTATCATGTTTTCTACGGTGTATGGTGTCATAACTCCAGTTAGGGCTGCCTGGGGGTTGTCCTAAATCCAAGCGCCCTAACTTAGGACAAGATGGCTCCCAAAGGTTTTGGTTTTGAGTATGCTGTCGTAAGTGTTTTGAGTATACCGTCATAAGCACACTGGGGAAGTTAGGGCTCCCTAGCCGAGATAGGATGTACTAAGTTGTTTTGAGTATCTGTCCCCTGGAAATGGGGCATTTGTGGAGAAAATGCCATAGAAGTAAATAGTCTTAGAATGGTCTAAATAAGTGGGTAATGAAGGTAGAAAAACCGTACCCAATAACGGTAATTCATTCAATATTTACCGTCCCCTGTCATACCTTGCTGTTTTGACAGTTTAGCGTCTTTTACTCTTTAGAGAAATTTGAGTTGGGAACACTGGTAGTACACTGCTGGCAGCTGGTGAGTGATTGGCAACACTGGTAATATTTCCTCATTTTAACATTTTCCTGTCCTCTGCTGCAGGTGTTTTCATTATATATTAATAATTATTTAACGGACTTTACTAGGTTTGTATATATTGTAACATATTATGGTAATTATCTATTTGGTAATAGTAGAGAAGTACTTCATTCACTATATTGTATATTTTAGTAACATTACCCACTGTTTTGGACCATTCTAACACTTTTCATCTATGGTGTTTCTCTCGGAGATATGCCCCGTTTTACAAACATAATTTGGAAATTAGTCTGACCTAACGGGGCATCTCAGAAACACCATAGATGAAAAGTGTGTTAGAATGGTCCAAATAGTGGGTAATGCTACTAAAATATACAATACAGTGAACACAATTCTGTAAATTTACCCAATGTTTTAAACTTTTTACCCTTTATACCCACTATTTACCAAATACTGGGACCTAGCCGGATCTGGCAACACTTCTACAAATAGAGAAATACCCTCCAGCTTTCTCATTATATATATTTAGAATATAGTTATAAAAAGAGACCATTTATAAGTCACCATCCCATTTTTTACTCGTAATTGTTATGTACTACTATTTTTGGTATTTATTGAAAGAATTACCGTTTTGCAGCAGTGTTGCCAGATCCGGCTGAGTCCCAGTATTTTGCCCGTCATTTATTGTACTTTATCACGATTATTTCCGGGTAGTTTGCCCAGGTTAGGCTCCGGTAGTCTGCCCAGGTTAGGTCCCGGTAGTCTGATGCGGTCTAGGTTAGGTTAGGTCAGGTAAGGTCAGGCTAATTTCAAAGTGCCCCATTTGAATGTGCCCTATTTTGGAAATGGGGCATTTGCAGAGTAAATGCCATAGAAGAAAATAGTCTTAGAATGGTCTAAATAAATGGGTAATGAAGGTAGAAAAACCTTACGCAATAACGGTAATTCATTCAATATTTACCCTATTTTTTTTACATAGTTATTTGAGTATACTGTAGATAGAAATTATTTATGATTTTTGAGAAGTGATTACGTAGATATTATTAATATATTTTATTTCACCATGACTACAGTATCACATAGTCACTATGTGTATTACTGTATAATAATGACATCATCATCATCATCATCATATTCGGTTTAACGTCCATCTTACATGCTGGCATGCGTTGGACGGTTTTTAGAAATAAATTAGAAATTTAGAAATAGAAAGCTAACCTATCTCTGGCCAGCTCTTTACTAACAACTCTTTCTCTCAAATCTAACCGTATCACCTCCCCCCATGTTTTCTTTGGCCTTCCTCTACCTACTGAACCTGCTACATCAATTGCTCTACATCTACTAACCCAAGCATTCTCGTCCATTCTCTCAATGTGACCAAACCACCGTAGTCTCCTATTCTGAACACATCTCCCAATACTGTCCAGATTTAATCTTGTTTTGAGTAATATAGTTATGAATATAAAGCTAATTAATGATCAGCTGTTGGTATGTATTATTATTATTATAGTCACGATTTTGTGAGGTTAGGTTATGTTAGATGTTAAAATTGATAATATTTCTATGGGGGTATTTTTTTTATATATATATATTTTTTTTTTTAATCCAGTAGTAAAGATGAATTTTTGTAAAGATAGTGAAGATAAGATTGTTTTTGTATTGTATAGATAGTGAAGACGTAATAATTATGATAAAAAATACGACGTCATGGTAACAGTATGACGGCTATGTATGCACCACAGTTGTTTTTGCATATGGCCCTCATGAACGACAATAGACTTCATAAAATAATATTAATACCGTGTTCTTGTGTTACCTGTATGTCCTTATCATTTCAGACCAGACAGAACCAGTCCCAGCCTATCCATCAAACCAGCTTATCCTTGAGTCACACAGTCATTGATAAAGAAAACAAACACAAAATGGTGAGTTATATACAGTAGGTCCTCGATATATATAAGATGATTGAATTTAATGATCCTTTTAATTCAGGCTCAGTAAATCACTTAGTCTGTATAATAATTAATAACAGATGCCAAGGAAATTATTTGGTGGTCTTCAATGAGGGACTGAGGGCCATATTCAAGATACCTTTTTGGTGCATAGCCTATGATAGTGTGGTAATGGTACAATGGCTCCATAGACAAACAGAGCCATCGTACCATTACCACGCCATCATATACTTTTTTTTAATATATATATATTTATACCTCAACCTCGGGACTGTAGGCTGTCAGTAGCCCGTGACTCACGAGGCCCCGGGATTATTGGGTGTCGCACTAGATGAGACAGTGGAGCTTAGTGGTAATGTTAGTTCCATAGCTTCTCTTCTGCCCCACTAGATGATGACACCTTATTTATATTTATGTTCTTGAATATGGCTCTGAGTGGAAAAAGGAGTGGTGGATATAAGTATTTTTTCATTGTACTGTAGGCTATAACGAGAGAGTACAGTATCAATTTTTTTTTTTCATATATGATTAATTGCATACATACTTGGAATATATTCATTACCACAGCAGCATTATACACTTACTTATGCATTCCTCTTTTTCTCCATAGGATACTAAAGGGAAAGTGGAAGAACTGGCATTACTGAAGGTTGCAGAAGCCCAAACCCTGATTGATATAACCGAAGGCTTGGAAAAGAATCATGTTAAAGGTGCACATAAACTTAAGAAAAGGATAAAAGCTGAAATCAGGTTCTTAGGAAAGGTAAGTAACTACTGTATTAATATGATTTTCCCCCATACTTTACTAAATTGCACATCCTTTGTATGTTGTGATGAGTAGAAACATTTGAGATTTATGAAAGCAAGTGATTCCTCCAAACTCTCCCAAGCAAACACACTACCATTATTTTTATTACAGTATTCTGATCCTGTTTCCTAGCATAGTTTGGAGGAATTAAAGTGCTCAATTGTACCAAAGTATACTATGGCCTTAATTAAAGCTAATCTGACATTTTCCCAGGGTCTGCAGAAGGAGAGTGAACTGAAGCTGGATCACGTACTTTGCTCAAACCTTGGACAGTTGGGGGCGATGCTTGAGGTGGCTACTACTGTGCCCAATGTAAGCCATGCATGTCTATACTGTAACTCAATGATCTTAATGGTATTGTTATTATTATTTATTTCTATTTATACTGTTTTTTGAGCGAGGTGAGGACTAAAGGCAAGAAGTTTGTTTAATGCCTCATTTGTAAAAGGAAAAGAGGGATTTGTTGTCTATAGTGCTGTGGAAAATGAATGATCATTATTGTGTTTATAATTCTGTCATCATTAAGTGTATTTTTATTATTGTGTTTCAGGTTACTGGAATACTGCAGCCATTCTCCATCTCAGGGTACGAAAAGATTGTAGTGGATGTTGTAGCAGACAGTGGCAAACAGTGGATAAAGGTGATCCTGTAACTATATTAGAATTTCATCAGTTATTCAACTTTTTTAATCAGTAGTTATCAATTACTGGTTGATCTCTGGCAAGCATACATTTTATTTAAAGTTAAGCAAGCAAGTATGGTGGCCACAGTCACAGGATGCTAGGCCAGATCTTATACATACTTTTTTCTCTCTTCAATCACTTTCTTTACTTTGAAAAAGTAACTTCTCACTGACTGTTTTTCCCATTCATACCAATACCATTGAAATCTTTCTCTGTGGAGAATAGAATATTCGAGTTATTGTTTAGAGAGTCTTAACATGCAATTATGAACCTCCGTCTCTCCCTGATATTCCAACTGGAAGAATATGACACCTTAAATGTCAATGTTGTTGGTTCTCGGATAATAATTCCCTCTTAACCCACATGGTACTCGCTGTGTTATACAAACAGACTCCAGGGAACATAACTTATAAAGAGGGTTATACCATATTCTTTTGTTACATTGGAGTGCCTTGATTCCTCCAAAGTATGCCAGGAAACAGGACCAAAGAATAAGTATATTGGTGTCCTGTTGCTTGGAATCCAGTAGTTTGGAGGAATAAATTGCTCCAAATTTACCACCAACAACAATGTACTATTATACCTCTCTTAAGTCGTATTTGTGTTTATGTTAAGGTAATCATGAGGAACCCTAAGGCACTCCACCTGTTGTACATCTCCGGCGGCCGTAATGGTACCAAACCACTTGATGAGGTGGCTGACGACTTCCTTATCTGTGCTGACCAACATCTAGTCTTCTACTCTGCTCCTAAGGTATGTTGGTTTTTGCCTTTACACTGTACTTCCCACTTTACAAATTAATGGCTTTATATGTTGTACCATATATGCCGATTGTTATAGAACCATTTTTGTTATGTATTTTGAAAGACTTTTTCTGCTTGGTGCAATAAATAAAAATTCCAATTTAACATGTGTTTTTGCAAATGTTGTATTCATAGTTTGTGGTTTTGTTGTCTTCATAATTAATGGTATTGTAAATACTTTAAAAAGTTAAATGTTATGTTAATCAATTGTTTCATTATAAGAAATGTGATGTGATGGATTAGAGGTTATTTTCATAGACTGACTCTGATCTGGGTTTGCAGGTAGTGTTTTGGTTTAGCAGCGGGGTAAGCGAGGGGCTGGCGAGTGCACTGGAGGAACGAGGTGTTCAGGTGATTGGTCAACGCATCCTTGACCACCTGTTGGGACTACCAGACCTACCCCTGTATGGCTCAGACTCAGAGGAAGATGAGGAGGAGGAGGAGGAGGAAGATTGTGACTCGTGTAGCAGCAACCAGGGTGATGAGGATTTTCAAGACGAGAAGAGCTTGCATAAAGAGAAGAATGGAAAGTTGGCAATCCACTGTGAGGGAAGCAATGAATCTGGTTACATCATATCTCCACCCTCATCTCCAGACGACGATGGTGAAGTAACCAAGTGTCAGTTTTCAACAACACAAGTTCCTCTGACTGATCATTCATTGCATAGCGACTGTCATCAGCAGAAGTGTACGTCACAGAATGAAAATAGTGTTGAGGTGTCCACTGGTAAAGAGGAAATAGTCAGAAAACTGAATCTGGATGTTACGGCCATGATTGCGTATGTGAGTTCTACAGCCAATGGTGGAGCTAATTTTGTCTTCAAAGAGAAACTTTTGTCTGAGCAGGCTAAATGGGAGAGGAAATATCCAGTCAAGGAAACATTAGAGGCATATTTTAAAGGTGAGAAAATGTTCTTGGTGGTACTGTACTTTGTTTATCAATCTATTATAGTATGGAAGGCACTCCACATTAGGATAAGAGAAAGCACTGTTACACTCATTGAACTGAATGTTCAAACTTTGTAATTCAGGAACAGCACCTTAAACTAAAACATGGACTTGTACAAAAGGATTTATTCTGCAGTTCTTTGAACATGAGTCTTTTAAAACAAGGGTCTGTTATAGTGGCATACAATTAGAGTATAGTCATAGAGTGGAAGTAATGTTCTTTAATAAAAAATGTAAGACTTAATCATTGATGAGGATTATTATGTTAGGTTTGATTCAAAAACAAAATTTCAACATTGATAAGGATTTGTGGGTTTTTCTTGCCTTATATTTAGCACGTGTACAAACTACTATACTTATTACTAATTCATTCTCCTCCAGGCCGTGAGTTGATGGCATGTCAGGAAGCAGTGGATCACTTCATGACCATCATAGGGAATATTGGTGGGCCGGAGGAGCAGGCCCGGGCCAAGGACCTGGTGGCTCGACTCACTGTTGTACCAGGCTCAGATTTCCTCAAGGTCAGACTTATGTACAGTATTTTGTATTAATTTATTTTATTGGAGATAGAAAGTATAGGTGGATTTTGGCTTCCATGGACTTTACCTTATTCCATATAACTCATGATTTAAACATGTTAAGACGCTCACAACCAAGCAATTACCCTGGATAAAAACAAGATGTATGAAGATGTATAAGGAAGCTTGTCACTTTTCACTAGAATATTACATGTATTGGCCATCCAGGAAAGACTCCCTATTCACCTAAGCATAATACTATATATATTTTTTTTAGTTTTAGAATACTACTGGCAAATAAAGCCCTCAGTAAATAATAAAACCAACATAATGCTTACTATAATCCAAGAAAAAATGTGTTTATGAAAATCAAAAGTAGAATAAATAGTTATGTGGATAAAACAACTTCTTTTACATCATGAAATAAATATATATGAATAAAAGTACTATGAAAAAAAGTAAAGAATGAAAAGAGTAAAGGAAGAGGGAAGGAAGGGTGTGCGCTGTTGGTGTCTCCGTGGGTGTGGAAGGGAGTGGATGGACATGGGTGGAATGGATCGAGGATTGTATGGATGACTGGAAAGATTGGCTTGGTGAAGTATGCTTGGGTGTGTGCTTATGCACCAGTGAATGAAAAGAGTAAGACAGGGAGAGAGAAGATGAGAGTGTTTTGGGAAGAGCTGAATGCATGTCTGAGAGGAATTGATAATGGAAGGAGAATAGTGATGATGGGAGACATGAATGGAAAGGTGGGAGGTGAGGAAGTGGGGAATATTGTGGGTAAATGGGGTGTAGAAGGAACAAATGAGAATGGTGAATATCTGGTGGATGTCTGTGCTGAGAGGGGGTTGTTCTTGGCGAACACCTTCTTTCAGCACAAGATGATCCACAGGTATACATGGAAGAGAAGGGATGAGAGAGGAGAGCAGAAGAGTTTGATTGATTATGTGGCAGTGGATGAAAGGTTGAGGAAGGATGTGTATGACGCAAAAGTAGTGAGAGGAATGGTCCATTGCTCCGACCATTTTGCGGTGTTGGTGAGGATGAAGGTTAGGGTTAAGTGGGAGTATAGTAGGAGGGATGAAGGGGTGAGGAATAAGAGGGTGGTGGCTAGTGGGAAATTAGATGTAGAAGAGTATAGGGAGGAATATAAGAGGAGGGTGGGTGAGGCGCTGGGGGATGTAAGGATGGGGATAGGGGAGGGAGTGGGAGTGAATGCGGTGTATGAAATGTTTAAGATGAGAGTATTAAGGACAGCAGCAGAGGTAGTAGGATATAAGTCACAGAAGAGGGGCAAGAAAGGGAGTGCTTGGTGGACAGAAGAAGTGAAAGATGCTGTAGAGGATAAGAGGAAGGCATATCGGAGAACACTACAGAGGAATGTGCCGGAAGAAGTGAGAGAGAGATGGAAAAGAGAATATAATGTGTGTAAGAGACAAGTGAAAATGATGGTGAGTGAGAGTAAAAGGAGAGTGGATGAGGAGTTTGGTATGAAGCTGAGTGAAAAGTTTAAAGAGAACAAGAAATTATTCTGGAAGGAGGTTAAAAGAGAAAGAGGAGAAGGAAAGTCTGGTAGTGTGAGAATGAAGAGAGAGGATGGAGTTACTGTGAGTAGAAGTGAGGAAGTGAAAGAAGTGTGGAAGAGGCATTTTGATGGTCTGATGAATGGGGGGACGGGAGGGGAGGCGGTGGTGACATGCATGGGGATGGAGGCAGGTGGTAGACGACAGGGTGTACAGGGAGATTTAGGAAGGGAAGAGGTTAGGAAAGCAATAGGAAAGTTGAAGATGGGAAAGGCACCAGGGGTGGATGGGATAACTGCTGAAATGTTAAAGTGTGGGGGGGAGGTAGTGGTGGAGTGGATGTTGCTTATATGTACATTGGCCTGGAGGCAGGGAGAGGTGCCAGAGGATTGGAGGAGAGCCATAATTGTACCTTTGTATAAGGGGAAGGGAAGTAAGGATGAGTGTGGTAGCTATAGGGGAATAAGCCTTCTTAGTGTACCGGGGAAGGTTTACGGGAAGGTTCTGACTGAGAGACTGATGGAAGTAACAGGGAATAAAGTTAGTGAGGAGCAGGGAGGGTTCAGAAAGGGTAGAGGATGTGTGGACCAAATATTTGCATTAAAATCAATAGTGGAGAAGTATATTGGGGAGGGTAAGAAGTTGTATGCTGCCTTCATGGACTTGGAGAAGGCATATGATAGAGTTGATAGGAAAGCTATGACAGAGGTGTTGAGAATTTATGGAGTTGGGGGGCCTTTACTGAAAGGCATTGAGGCTTTTTATGCAGATGCAAAAGCATGTGTACGGGTAGAGGGTGATCTAAGTGAGAGTTTTAATATTAGTGTAGGGCTGAGACAGGGGTGTGTTATGTCACCATGGCTGTTCAATATATATATGGATGGTTGTATGAGAGAGGTGAAAGCCAAAGTGAATGGTCTGGGGGTGAAGTTGAGGTTGAATGAAGCAAATTGGTCCCTGGTGGCAAGTTTGTTTGCGGATGACACTGTGCTGATGGCTGAGAGTGAAAGGAATTTACAGAGAGTGGTAGACGAATTTCAGTCTGTGTGTAAACGAAGGAAATTGAAGGTGAATGTGGGTAAAAGTAAAGTGATGGTATTTGAAAGAGCAGAAACTGAAGTGATTGACTTTGCTACACCTTACAGAGTGGCTGTACCAACTGGGACGAAGTGTGAGATAACTCTGAGGGGTGAGAGGATGGAGGAAGTGAAGGAGTTTAAGTACCTGGGTACAGTTCTGTGTAAACATGGAAGTATGGAAGGAGAAATTAGGGAGAGAGCAGTGAAGGGTAGACAGGTCATAGGATCACTGGGGAGGATTATGAAGGGTAGAAGTGTGAGTATGGAAGTGAAAAGGGGACTACGAAATAGTATAATCCTGCCAACACTGACATATGCGTCGGAGACATGGACATGGAATAGGGCGCATCAGTCTAGAATAGGTGCTGTGGAAATGAGTTACTTGAGAGGAGCATGTGGACTTACTAGATGGGATGGAGAAAGTAATGAGAGTGTATATGAGAGATGTGGTATGAGTGAGAAGGCAATTGGTATTGAGTGTGGAGTGGTTGAGAGAGTGAAACGTAATACATTGAGATGGTATGGACATGTGGAGAGAATGCAAGGCGAGGAATTTGTAAAGAAGGTGTATGGAAGTGAAGTTGTAGGACCTGGTGTGAGAGGCAGACCTCCGGTTAGATGGCAGAACAGAGTGGAAGAGTATGTAAAGGAGAGAAACATGAGGGGCAGAGGAGGGCTTGAACAAGTAAGGAGGGAGTGTTGGAACAGGGAGAACTGGAGACACTTCTGCCGTGGCCACCCCCTTGAGGGGAGTTCCCGGAGGGAACGAGGCGTCGGAGCTATAGATAGATAGATAGAAAAGTACTGTACTGTAGTCTGATGAATAAGAGTTGCCAGCAAATAGGTATCCAAGATTATGTTTTAATTTCTTCTTGTGTAAATGTCAAATGTGTGTTGTTGCAGAACAAGGTGCATCTGGGTGGGAAGGTGAGGGAACTAGCCAGAATGGTGTTTGGTACTGGTCATGTCCACCGAGCCATCACTGTCTCCTCTAATGGAAACTTCGTCCGTTCAGCTGCCCAGCAGGTCAGTTCTTGTGGTGTCTCAGGGTGCTATTATTATACTACTACACCTCAGTCTCATATAGAACGTCTTCACATAGAACGATTCTCGTATAGAACGAGCGACCAAAATATTAGCTTAAAATTATTTTATAAAACAATTGCATCCATATAGAACGGGTGACGAAAATAAGTGAAGCAAATCCGAGGAGTTCTTATATAAAACGAGCTAAATCATAATGAACGTGCCAGGAAATTATATCACTGGCGTCTGTACAGTGTGAGTGAATGTGTTGCCGCCACGCCTCCCGCTCCTTCCCCCTACCCAGTGTTGCCAGGAGCAAGGAAATTTCTCTGTTTTAGGGAATTTTGAAATCCACACAGGGAAATTATATAAAGATTGTTCAAAAGTAAACAGTGAAAGTCTTACCAGAAGAAATACCAAAAAGACCGTCAATGTTCAAGAGTAAACAGGGAATTATTGAGGCATAAAGGGAAATTCTAAATTTGAAGTTAGGGAAATTTCGTGTGTGACTCGCTCGTTTTTAGCGAGTTAACCACCAGCTTCAACACTCAGTCATGCCAGGTGGTGCATTTACAAAACGGAAGGCCATATCCTTCGATATAAAGGAGTTATTTCTCGGAAAGAGAAAGGAGAAGGAAACACCAGCGTATGGTTAATAAAAGAAAACAAACGATGATCACGCGCTATCTCCCCCCCTACCACCTCCACCACCACGGATGCCGCCGACTCGTCTCACGGTCTGTCACATGAGTCGCCTGCGAAAACCTTAATACAAATTGTAAAATGCATTTTACATACATCCCTGTAGGATTAAGGCAAGAAAAACCTTGAAAAGTATTTTATGTTAATTTCAGGGACAATTTTGGTGACTGATCGACCAATTGTCGTTTTCCCAATAGGTTACGTGTATCACATAGAACGATTTCACATAAAACGACGTCTTCTATCGACCTATTGGACGTTCTATAAGAGACCGAGGTGTACTACGACGTAACGTTCTCTTCATCTCTCAGTTCCTATTATTTTGTAATGTGAATTTTGCGTCAAAATGTCTTTTCGTCGAAGAGTAAAATTAATAATACTGTACCCCCCTTATTCAGTCAACCATTGTTTTCAGGTGTATATTTGGTATTTATTCTCACTGATGGTTTTAAGAAATCATTTACCCCATTTGTATCACCAGAAAAAATTGCCTATCTGAACAGGATTATTTGAAGGTATATATTATATCAATTCTTCAATAAATGTTGTACTAGACAGCCCTAGCTTAACCTTCAGTGTTTCTTTCGACTAAATTTATAACTCATAGCAACAAAATCATACTAACAAGTGTATATCGTTCTTTCTCTTTCATATGCCTCCTCCAACCTGGACTGCCTTACAACTTTTCATCCTTGTTACATTGTCCCATCCATCACATCATAGGGAGTCAATCTGGCAGTGCTATTCCATCAAGCACGAGCACTGACCGAGATCAGGGAATGCACCGCCAGCTCTCTATAGTCACACTAAGAAGACCCACCCACTGCACCACACCTCACTCCACCAACACCACTACAGTGTCTTATTCATCCGTCATGTTTTACGTCATTTTGTGTTTTGTCCTAATTGTTCATAATCTATGTCTCTCCACTACAGTATTTCATAATTCGTAACAGAGGAGAATGAATGACCTGTTGGACTCTTACTAGATGGCAGGTCACCATAAATAATGTAACTAGCTTTGAATCACCGTCATTTGTGCCAAAATATATTGGTACAAGGTTTGTATGAGTGACCTGCCAGTAAGGAAGGGTGTGCCGAGACTTCCACCCTTCACATTTGATATACACGACCTTCTGATCAGTACTTTACCTCACTTGTGTCATGTCTTGTTCATCACATGAGTCACCCTTATGTATGGTATAAGTTGAATTATGTTATAAGTATACAGAGCTTTAACTATAGAAATATTTATAGATAAAGAAGTAAATAGTGTAAATTTATGCACATGTTTGATGCTGATAAACTTGTGCCTGGAAATATGATATACGTAATGCGTGAAGAGAATGGAAGTGTACACGAGGGAGAGAAATGATATCATAATTATAAATATTGCATGATAACTTTTTACAGGATCTTATTTTGTTTGTGGTTTGGTTTTGCAATTGGAACTATTATATTTTCTACTGTATGGTCCAAATTGTTTACTTTATCATTCAGTTTGTAGATATGGAAGTTGTTTTATGATGGCTGGAAATATGATATACATAATGTACAGTCGGCAAAAAAAGTTTCGTTACCATCCCTAAAACGGAGTGATGTAATGTTGGTACGCCTGACTGGTGAGTGTCGTACCTCCGCCACCCTCCGGCCTCTATAAGTCCGTGCCCCTGGGCCACTGCCCCTCAGTGTGTCATGGGCAGCCAAGTAGGAATGACTTTCTTTCACCAAGTACTATATTTTCTGGGTATTTCACGGTTATTCTTGTTCTAAAATACTCAAACTCATTTCCTTATGTTTAATAATAAATAGTTAAATAGTAAGAGTTCTTCAACACACAAAATTTTATTTAAAATCAGCTAAACTTTTGATATAAAAAAAGTTGACACTGCCGGGGCAATGACAATTTCCGTCCAGCATGTCCCGGATGACACGAGTCACAGCTACCCAGTTGGTGGAGTACCAACCCTACCGGGCTTACCCATGTTAAAATTAATGTAGGGGTGGTAACGAAACTTTTTTTGACGACTGTACTTGTTTTCATTTTACATCATTTATCTCAGTATAATCATCCCCATTTACTGTTGGGTAAAAATATATTTACTGTATATTATTCTATAAACTCCGATAATAAATTATATGTATACAGATGATGTTGTCATTGTTTCATTTAATTAGGGTTTAGAAATGTATAGATTGGTTGTATGGGAGTGAGATTGAGGCTGTGATGTGTGAAGCAAGTCCCCAGTCAGATGCGTGAAGAGAGTGGAAGTGTACACGAGGGAGAGAAATGATATCATAATTATAAATATTGCATGATAACTTTTTACAGGATCTTATTTTGTTTGTGGTTTGGTTTTGCGATTGGAACTATTATATTTTCTACCGTATGGTCCAAATTGTTTACTTTATCATTCAGTTTGTAGATATGGAAGTTGTTTTACGATGGCATGGACAGGAACATTTAGACAGTTTAGAGAAAGGGAGGCTGTGGTGGTTGTGGCGTAATAAACAGGATGGCTCCAACACCTTCCTGTCGCGTCACCATAGGTTGTCACAGGCTGGATTTCACTCCAGCTATCTTAGTGTTTTCCCCTGTAATTCGTGTCTTTCTTTGCAGCCTATTATTCTACAATGAGGCTGGATTATTTCACTAGAGCTGTAATGTTTTCCCCTTCCACCCATATATTTCTTTGCAGACTACCATTTTAACTTAAGGAAGATGGGGGTTAACATATCCTTGTGTCTTTATTATGCTCTTCTTTCGTTCCTTGGTCCAATTCCCCCTTTATTTGCCTGTTTCCTTGTACCATCTTAGTGCCATATGCCCTATGTGGCCTGGTACTAATTTTTACATTATTAAATTGCATTTCTTCCTCATTTCATTCATTCTATATAATGGCTATTCTAATGGATGATGCTTTTTAATACATTCTATATAAACACATGCTGGCATCTTCAAATAATGTCACATCTCATACTGTACAGCATAAATTATTTCTTCTATTTCCTTCTTACTTGCAGTCCCTCCTCTCTGTATCTCCTCCCTCGTGCCACAGTGTCTTCAGAGGCCAAGCACAGAGAGTCTTCTTCCTTCAGTATAGATAACAACATTATACATATACAGTACTTGATATATGGTGCAACAACTGCAACTGTGATGACATTCATGGCCAACATCCTGTGTCACGGTGAGCAGTGCAAGTGTACTGATGAAGGTATAGTCTCTTAGGGTCATAATGGAGGGCTACAGACCCCTCCATACTAGGCTACAAAACAAAGCCCCCTAATTTATATTCTTAGGTATCCTATATTCTTTCATATTTTGGTGGAAACTTTGACCCTGCAGTTATCCCATAGCCTGTACAGGGTAATAGCCTATATTTTACTGTGTTGGCAAATAGTTCCTCCAAACTACTTCAGGAAATGGGTTGCTGTATCTCAGTTTAGTAGCTTTAGATTGTTTCTTAGTGCAGTTGAGAGGAATCGGTAGACTCCAATGATTCTGGTATTAGTGTAGTACATTATCTCTTCTCTTAGATGGTTTTGGCGACCCTTCGGACCCGAGCCTCTCCCATTCATCTCTTTCTCTGTTACTCATTTCCTTCTCTTTCCTTCGTGCTTCCTGTCTCTCCTCTTTTGTCTCCTTCTCTTGTGGTGTAGGAACTTTATGTCCTAGTATTGTCAATTTCTTCCTCTTCTCATTTTTCGTGTTTCTTTCCTATTTGCTACATCCTTACAAGCGTGTTTTCCTGGTTTCAGGATGCAGTGAATAAGTTTAGTCAAGGGCAGGATTAATGGGATATTTTCATGTCGAGTTGAGGAGGGGTACTGATTCCCACTCCATTATTCCATTAATTAAACTGATTCCCTACACAAACACTGAGCTATAGCCTGTTTCCTAGCACAAGTATGGGAGGATTCCAGTAGCCCTCCAGTTCACTCACAATAGATTTTCCCTTTACAATATACAGGCCTATATCTCGTGACAAGCAAGAGTTCGGTACCGTTGAAGACATGTAGGACTATACAACTTTGGTCCCCTACTGTACAGCAGCTCTCAAGTGACCACCTACACGCTGACCTTTCATTCTGCCACACTGCATAAAAAACTGAACACAAACAGGCATGCGTAAGAAGTTAAGAATGATGCATGTTAACTTTTGCCACATATGATCTGTCCCTCCTTTCCTTCTATTTCCTTGGTGCTTTCTATCTCACCTAGAAGCTCTACTCTACCACGTTCCTCTCGCTCTACAGGGTCTTTAGCGGTCTCCTACTATCCTTTCATTCTCCAATAAAGAAATGTGAATATAATAGTGTCTGGCAACCCCACCTAGGGTACCAAAGTGTGTGTGTGTGTGAGAGAGAGAATACATCGATCTATTTTTTATTAAGTAATATTATGACTTTAAATACAAGTTTCGCTTGTAATAAAGTGTTTATAAGTAGCAGCAGATACTTATTTGTGTAAATTTTTGGCGTAATGTTTCCTGAATTGCCTCACATTTTCCTCAAAAGCTAAGAAATTTTGTAACTGAGGAAGCCAATACATTTTCGACAGGTTAAAAGAAAGAACAATTGGAGAATGGGTAAGTAGTTGTCATTTCCTTAGGTTCATTCCCCTTAGATACAATACAAAGAGCATCCGTGCCTACTTGTTTACGTCACGAGGCCCTCGATTGTGACTCATATCCTAGCCACCACAGCAGATGTCCTGTCCTGCCTGCCCTCATACATCAAGACACAGTCCTAGGATTAGTCAGTGGTCCGCTGTTGACTGCCGAATCTTGGGAACCTTTTATTAATCACGACAGCATCAAGTCTGAAGTAACCACGAGTGTATTAGCGCTGGAAAAATTATCATAATAATGTATATCGGTAGAAGGAACAGGGAAGACTGAGGGTGATAATGTATACGTGATATTTTTTACTCTGCATCACAGAACTAAGGAGTGTCATGGTGTTTGTGTGGGTCACGGTCCCATCTAATTCCGTTTACATTACCCCGTGTGTGTCTATGTGTGTGTGTGTGTGCTGCGCAGTTTGAAGCATTTAAAGAAAAGATCTGCTTGCAGACTTTGTAGATACCATTATTTTTTTAAAGGATACGGTGGTAGCAGTGGGCAGTTGAAGAAAGGGATGATGGGGCGTTTTGTTATGTTTTTGTGTTGTGTGGCGCTCTCTATCAACCTCGTCGTCTCACTCACTACTTCTGATGGCGAGAAAGACCAGCCTGGCCTTCGTCACCCAAGAGACTCAACAAATATTCCGGGAGAGGAGGTGGTGGCCGAGGCGAGAGTGGAGCGTGAAGCCGTAGAAAAGTCGTCCTCGAACTCCACTTGTCGCGTTTGGGAGACTTCGGCAAACGTAACCAAGATCATAACGAGCGAAGAGACTGCTTATAGTTTCTTCTTCAAGCCTCTCCCTGGGTTCCGTAGGCTGGTGATTAACATGCTAGTAGACAACGACATGGACGTGTCCGGCGCCTACGAACACAAAGAAAAAAGTGTGGTGGTGAACGGGTGGGAGCTGGGACAGGACTCGATAGACGAGGACGGGTGGGTGCCAGTCAAGGTGGAGTACTATCGTCATCGAGTCTCATGGGCTCCTGATCGCCTGGGTCTGAGAGTGACTGTGGGTGCCAACAGTAGCGTCAGCAGGAGCATTAACACTCGCAATAGGTGAGTGTCTATTTTTTTTTATTCTGATCTTCCAATGTAATGCAATATTGTATTATAAATGGGAAGAATGACGACTGTGCTATTAAGCCATGGAAATACCTTATACTGTATACCTCTTTCTCCACTTATAATCTCCTACAGTACCCCTCCTTCCGCTCATGCTACAAGATAATGCCCCTATTCCTCCTCTTACCATTTTCACATAACCATTCCCTCTTCTTCTGTCTTTCCCTCACTTCACTACCTCCCTCATCCTTCGTGTAAACCCTTCCTCAATAACCCCCACCTCACCTCTGAAACTATGACAGGTGGACCCATGACTACGAAGGGTTTGTCGCCTACATGGACGGGAGGGCTGAGTTCGTGACGGGCTGCATCCCTCCCAGCGTGGTTCTCCCTATCCACCATCACCACCTCAGCGCCTCCCATAGCGAGTTACAGGTCCAGCACATCAAGAGTCCCCTGTTGCTGTTGGTGTTGGCCTTGGGGGGATTACTGCTGGTGTTGACCGTGTTGATAGCTGTTTTGGTTGTGATGAAGAGAAGGCGTTCAAGTCGTGACGGGCGGCCTCCTCTACCTAAGCAGCTGCCCAGATCCACGGTAAGAGTTTATAATTAATCTCATCACGACTCGGAATCATATGTACAGTTGAAGACACATTTAGTCAACACTATACCACTGTTTATCCATCTTTTAATGTACAGTTGAGGACAATGATAATTCTTTTCCGCCCTTTAATATTATACTTTTTAATGTCGTTGTGATGGGTGTAGTGTGTGGTGTAGATAGATGGTGAGTTCAGCCACCAACATTAACTCCAACCCCCATTCTTTATTCATTCTATATAATAGCTCCTGAAGGGACGAGGCCGATCGAAAACCGAATTGGACCACATCTACGAGGAGTTCGATGAGGACGCCATGGCCAAACTGCGCAGGAAACTAGAACTGGACAACTTTACCTGCAACAGTGAAGAGAACGACAACGACGACGACGACGACGACGACGAGGAGGGCCACTATACCAAGCCTCCTCAACCAGTACGAGTCCACCGTGGCGGGAAACTGAAGGAGAGGCTGAAGAAGGGGGGCGCTGCAAAGAATCCCAAAGATGTCGTCGAGGGCGCTTCCATGTCAGATAAAGCCACGTACCTCAATATGAATCTGAATCTGCAGGAGGCGAAGGCGAAGGCGTGGAAGGAGGACCCGAAGCTGGGGACACCGCCTGAGGAACACTACGTCGAGATGCACGGGATTGTGAGTCGCACCTCCAGTCTTTCCAACAAGTGATTGAAGTCATTATACGTGAACCTTGACCCTGGTGTATTGTACAGTCACCAGCACTGTTAAGGGGGTAATTCACTTTTGTTTGTTTACATTGGAGTGTCTTGATACCTCCAAAGTATGCCAGGAAACAGGACCAGAAGAGAGAGAGAGAGAAAAAAAAAATGGTGGTCTGTTGCTTGAAATAGTTTGGAGGATTCAGCTGCTCCAGATTTACCAATACAAAACTTCCCCCTTAAGTTTACATGTAGCTTTGGTTGAGGGTCTCTGAGGCTTTGAACAGTCCAATTCACCAACGAACTAAGTGCAATGAAGATCTTATTGTGCATTTATTTACTGTCTTTCGGTATTCGAAGCACACCTGCTGAATACTTATTAGTGCTCGTGACTGCATGTACCGAGACGATGAAAGAATGAGAGACTCGCCAGATACGAGCCTCTTCATTTCGTATTTAATAGGGTCGTAGTGAAGAACATTCATGGTGTTGACGATGGTGTGTTACAGATACGATGACTCCATACGATGACTCCATACACCACCAATGTTCTTGCCTATACGACCCTTAGTTTGGTTGTTGGAATATAACGCCTATTGACCTCATATACTGCATGGTCATTGATTAAGGAACCCTGTGATGTTGTCAGAAAATTGGAGATGAACGAGTCCTTCAAATATTGCCACGAAACACACACACCTATATGGATAATGTGTTTTGTGGCATGGTCAGGAAGAATCAGAAGCCTCCAATTTTTATACACGATCACACAGGGTTCTTAAGGGGGTGCGGGAGTAAGGGACAGACTTGGGGGGGGGGGAGTTTGGGGGATGCAGGAATACGGGGACAGGCTTGGGGTGGGTAGAAAGCCTGTCCCCTATTCCCTCACCCCCCTAAACCCCCCACCCCCCCAGCCTGTCCCCCTACTCCTGCACCCTTCAAGCCTGTCCCTTACTCCCGCACCCCCCTAACCCCCCCCCCCCCAAGCCTGTCCCCCTAAGCCTGTCCCCTACTCCCGCACCCCCCTAACCCCCCCCCCCCAAGCCTGTCCCCCTACTCCCGCACCCCCTTAAGGCGATGTAATGGTAAAGTAATAATAGAATGTGTATATAGGTATTGGTGAAGATTTTATTAAGGGGTTATAAGGAATATTCTCCAGATATAATAACATCATAATATTGTATAGTATTAGAAAGGACATGTGTAGTGTGAATGAAGGTGTGTTTATAATTGTAACCAGTTCATTATTGGATTATTAAAGGACCCTGTGATAGTGTATGAGACTTGGTGGCTTCTGATTCCTCCTGTCTATGCCATGAATCAAGCTCCTTCAATATATATAGATGTGTGTGTTTCGTGGCAATATCTGAAAGACTTACTAACCTCCAATTTTCTTTCTACATCACTGAAGCCCTAAAATAACTTATTGAAATATCTTCTGCAAAATGTTCCACGAGGCAGATTCGTACAAATTCGTACTAAGCAGATTCGATTTATTTCATTTATATATATTTATCGTATTTTCAGTGTTATTTTCTATTTATTTTATTTTTCCCTACTCTTATGTGGGATTATTTTTCTCTCCTTTTCACTGTTGACTATAAATTTGTTGTCATGTTGACGTCTATCTTGTATTATTCCTCCTATTATTATTATTGTTGTTATTATTATTATTATTATTATTATTATTATTATTATTATTATTATTCACCGAGCAACTTCCACCTATCATTCCTGCCTTTTTATTTATTTATTTTCTCGAAACTCGCCTGAAACTGACTCAACCATTCGAAGCAAGCCAGCTGGTGGACACATATTTTGGATCGCGACTGTAGGTTACATTATATTATTCTACTTAAGCTTAATAACGGGAAATGAGTCATGTGGTAAACAACTGTCGGTCACTGTATGTATACTATTATACTAACCCACAACACAGGATGCGTTCAGGCCCACACCTTCTTGGCCTCGTAACCATATCCATAGAATCATATATGATAGATGATGGCACTCTCTCTCTCTCTCTCTCTGCTCCACACCATAAAATCATAATTAGATGATATGGCGCTCTCTCTCTCTCTCTCCTTACAGCTTTTACAAGACATTGTCAGATTTTTCCGTTTTCTTCATATTCTTCTTCTTTTCGGTAAGTGTAATCCAACAACATCAAAATTGCCCACACCTATCTAGGCAGCCTGTCCTAATCCTCAATTATCAAGAAATGTACTCAAAACATGTATCAAGGTCATATTATAAGGAAGAGAATAATTACTAAGTGCACTTCCATCAGGACTGAAAAATGCTATAAAACAATAGGACTTGAGGGCCCAGGGGTTATCATTATACAGTACAGTGTGGCGTTAGAGAAGCCAAACGCCCAAACTATCAGTCCATCACCCACCAGTTTTCAAAATGTAAACAAAGGTATTCATTCTCTGGTGACACTTGGCAGTCCTCGCCGGTACACATCCTTTATATTACATTATCTCTTTCACTACAGCTGTTCTCTCTCACCCAAGCACCCAGTGAATCGAGACGTGTATATCCTCTCAGTTTTTTTATTATTTAGTGTTGATAGCAGTCCTAGAATTACACTATACGAAAAGAAATGAGACAACACACCTAACTGGAGGATGTAGTTCCCGAAAGCGCCAGTAGGGGGGCTCACACGCGGTGATGTGCATAATGCCCGTTGCAGTAGTTGTTATGTGTATTTCCTCCCGTGTTTGTTTCCGTGAAGTGTCTGTTGTTGTTATTGTTGGTGGTGGTGGTGGTGTTGTTTGTAGTGTTCCCGAGTCCCATTGCCCACTGAATTCTTTCCCTCGGAGTTCGTTTTGCCTGCACGACAGTTTTCCCTGCAAATGTCCTGCTGCTGCTGCTGGTGTAGATGGATGCATGGCTCCCCTAAAACGTTCTTAACTTTGGTTTGGTGGTTGTTTGAGCCGGAAGAGATTTCGACACCCAAAACACATCCATCCGGTGAAGTAAGTGTAATCGAGTTTGTAGAATCTATGTGGTCAATTTTCAAGGCCAGCCAGCCATTTGGTTAGCTGAAAAAGAAAATAATAATAAAGATATTAAAATGGACAGAAGTATGGGGTTGGTTGGGACAGTCATCACTCGTTTAGTTTGTTTCTTATTAGTCTCAGTATAGATGATGATGATGTTGCTGCTGTATCCCCCGAATCCCTTATCAGCAAATACTTCCTCCTCCAACCAGCCACGTACCGTTACCCATATATGAGGTCCATTCCACTACATGAAGCCCTTCTACCACTTACGTGTTCCTCTTCGATCTCCTGCTGGTGGTGTCCTAAATTACTGTAGTTCCAAGGGGGCTTCTGTTATCCCTTCGAGTTCTGCTGGTTGTTTGTGTGTGTGTAGATTCTTTCCTAGTGAGTTCATTCTTCCTCTTAGTGTGTTTTCCATTGAGTTTGGTTGGTTGTTTGTTGTGTGTGTGTAGATTCTTTCCTAGTGAGTTCATTCTTCCTCTTAGTGTGTTTTCCATTGAGTTTGGTTGGTTGTTTGTTGTGTGTGTGTAGATTCATCCCTAGTGAGTTCATTTTTCCTCATAGTGTGTTTTCCATTGAGTTTGGTTGGTTGTTGGTTGTGTGTGTATAGATTCATCCCTAGTGAGTTCATTCTTCCTCTTAGTGTGTCTATATAGTTACATTATAGTGTGTGTTCCATTGAGTTTTGTTGGTTGTTTGTTGTGTGTGTATAGATTCTTTCCTAGTGAGTTCATTCTTCCTCCTTTGGTGTTTCTTCCCCAGTCATAGGGTTTTTAGTGAGGTCTTTCTTTGTCTGTAGTTTAATATTGTTCTTTCTCCAGCAAGTTTAATCTCCCTCTTGGCTGGTTCTTCCTCGTGTTGTGTGTGTCTCTGTAGATTCATTACCAACGAGTTCTAGCTGCCTCCTGTGTGTATATAGTTTCCAGTTTTATCCAGCGATTTCTTCCTCTTGTCGTGTCGTGTTCAAAATTCCCTTGCTAACAAATTTATGCACCCGGGTTCCCAGCATCTCCTTATTTTAATTATATAAGTGTTCCTGGCCACGCCCACACCCAAGCCCTCCTCGGCACCACACCACGTACAGGAGCAGCTCAAGAAGACGCATGGAGACCGTGAGTAAAGTGTTGACATCACGAAATGGTTTGATGTTTATTCTGTCTCTCAGTGGTCCAAATCCTAGTCCTAATGAGAGGTGTGTGTGTGTGTGTGTGTGTGTGTGCGTCCTGCTTGAAAAAAGGTAGAAAAAACGTCAGTATCCGGTATAGGACGAGGCGAGGAAATGATGAAAGTGGGAATTAATAAGTTGAAGAAGTATAAATAAGACCTCGCCCTTAATTAGACCTGGAAGATCCTGTAGCACGAGGGAGTAGGAAATAGAGAGGAAGGACAGACAGGAAGCAAACACCAAGGTAATTAGAAGGAACATAGGAACGACTGAAGGATAAAAAATTAGGAGTGGCTTGGGTTTGAAGGAAAGAAAAGTAGGAAGGTATTGCTACGACAGTGTGAGGAAATGGTTGTGTTTAGTCTCTCATTTGATTGTATTTATTCCTATTGATTAGTCTCTCATTTAATTGTATTTATTCCTATTGAAATTTTGATATATAAAAATAATAGTGTGTTTATTCCTATTGAAATTTTGAGATATAAAAATAATAGTGTGTTTATTCCTATTGAAATTTTGAGATATAAAAGTAACAGTGTTTATTCCTATTAAAATTTTGAGATGTAAAAATAAGAGGTTATTTATATTATACTTTTAACTATGGACGTCTGGCAGGCACATAGTTACAGAAATTATCAAACTATATACATAGTAAGGGGTTGGTTAGTTAAGTTACTTATAGACTTATAGTTACATAGATGATAGAATCGTGTGCAGTTATATATAGTAACAGATACAGTTAATAATTACACAAATGCACTCACACACATGAAACACGAGAGAGAGAGAGAGACAGACAGAGAGAGAGACACACACACAGAGAGAGAGAGAGAGAGAGAGAGAGAGAGAGAAAGGGACAGAGAGATAGAGAGTGAGAGGTAGCATTAACATTTGTGGTAGTGACTATTTATCAGTATAGTATTTTGGCGAACATCCGGGCCTGTATATATAGTGTTTTATCTGTTTCCCTTCCTCTCTCTCTCTCTCTCTCTCTCTCTCTCTCTCTCTCTCTCTCTCTCTCTCTTTCCGGACCTATGCCAATACCTTTCCTCTCTTCCACTGTCACCTCCCCATTCCTTTTTTATTCCTCCTTGCTTTCTGTCCCTCCTTCCCCTTCATCCTCTCATGCATTCTCTTCTATTCATTCTCTCTCTCTCTCTATCTCTCTCTCTCTCTCTCTCTCTCTCTCTCTCTCTCTCTCTTTCATTCCTCTGTGTGTGTGTGTTTTCTTTCCCTCCTTCCCCTTCATTCTTGTCATACATTCTCTCTTTCATTCATTCTGTGTGTGTGTGTATGTCCTTTCTTTCCTTCCCCTTCATTCTTTCATTCATTGTGTGTGTGTGTTTTCTTTCCCTCCTTCCCCTTCATTCTTTCATTCATTCTGTGTGTGTGTGTGTGTTTTCTTTCCTTCCTTCCCCTTCATTCTTTCATTCATTCTGTGTGTGTGTGTGTGTGTGTGTGTGTGTCCTTCCTTTCCCTCACGTCTGTCACTGTTTCACCCTATCATCTGCCCCCCTCACCTTCCACCTACAGAATGATAGTGACGAAGGGTGCGTGGGTGACCTTAGTGATGGTGTGAGGGCCTGGGTGATAAGGGGGCTACGGTCCTCTTGCTGTTGCTGTCCTAATCCTGGAAGAGACGGCACATTATCCACCGTCAGGAGGGTGAGACAGACATACATACATACATACATATATACTTACATACATACATACATACATACATACATACATATATACTTACATACATATATATATACATACATACATACATATATCATGAATAGTAAATACATTATGATTTACCAAAGAAAGTAATGAGCGAATAGATTCATCTGTTAATATCAACTTAATTATACAGTAAAATGTGTTATAGTAATTTTCCCATCCATATACTGTCCCCCCAATCACACACCCCCACCCACCCCCCGTCTCTTCCCCAATCACCCCACCCACCCCCTGTCTCTCCCTAATCACCCCACCCACCTCCCGTTTCTCCCCCAATCACCCCCTGTCTCTCCCCAATCACCCCCTCTCCCCAATCACCTCACCCACCCCTTTAATCACCCCACCCACCCCCGTCTCTCCCCCAATCACCCCAGTCTCTCCCCCAATCACCCCACCCGCCCCTGTCTCTCCCACAATCACCCCCTGTCTCTCCCCCAGCCTCCTTCAACTCTCGAGGCGCAGGTACTGGTGTTGGGGGCCTCAGACACAGGGAAATCCACCTTCATGAAACAGATGAGATATGTATTCGGTGACAGGTATCCCACATTTGAGCGAAGGAGGTGAGTAGGGGTCAAGTAAGCAAGGTAAATATAGGCGTAAAGTAAGCAAGTAAGCAAGGCGTAGCTATATTTATCTTGCAAGTATAATAAGGGTCCCTGTGATCGTGTATGAGACCTGGTGTGGTTTCTGATTCCTCCTGACTATATGCCACGAAACAAGCTCCTTAATTCTGTATAGGTGGTGGCGTTTCGTGACTATATTTGAAGGACTCACTAACCTCCAATTTTCTGACTACATCACGGGGGTCCTTAATGATATTGTGAGGTACTGTGAAATATTGTAAAGTACTATGATGATGTTGTGAGATACTGTGAAATATTGTGTGGTATTGTGAGGTACTGCGATGATTTTGTGAGACCCTGTTGTGAGTTAAGTTACTATGAGACATTCAGCTTCGGTAGGCAGCCAAAGCATTATTTTCTTGTGCTATATTATGACACGTGTGAAGGGGGTTGGGACTGTTGCAGATACCAACCTTACATCAGACGTAATCTGCTCGAGAGTTTGCACAAGATAGTGAGATTCGCAGACGCACAGGGAGTGAGAATGTCCACACCCGAGTCACAGGTACAGTACGAGGTTACAGTGTATGTTGTGATATCATTGTCACGTTGTCTTGTCTTGGGAGCTGAGTGGTAGGCTACTATTGTTATCTGTTGTTTTGTTTTGTTTTGGATAATGTTTTGTCGTGGTTATATTTACGAAAAAGCTAAGTAAGAAATTATATGAGGGAGCATGTACTGTACAAATTTCCCACGATAAAAAAAGAAAAGTAAAAAAATAAAGGAGTGTGTTTACAGTCATATTACAGACACTTTCCCGACTTTTTTTTTCATCTTTTCAACAGGACGCAGCCGAGAAATTCCGCGACCTGTCCACCCTGGAAAAGTACTTCGAGGAGGACGAACCCATCGACAACAACGACGCCTCAATCCTGGAGGGGGCGACGCAGACCCTATGGAAGGACCCGGGGCTTCAGGAAGTGTACAGCAGAGGCAACGAGTATCACCTCATGACCAACGCTGACCATTTCATAACAACGCAGCCACCATACTCAGAGACGACTATTGTCCCTCCGTCGAAGATATTTTGAGGATGAGGTGGGTTGATTATTACAGGGGGTCTTTTGCAATGCCTATAGTCTAGCTTCTGTTTTGAAGTGAGATGGGTTGATTATTACAGAGGGTCCCTTGCACTGCCTATAGTCTAGCTTCTTCTGTTTTGAGGTGAGGTAGGTAGGGTTTTACAGGGGGTCTTTTGCACTGCCTATAGTCTAGCTTCTTCTGTTTTGAGGTGAGGTAGGTAGGGTTTTACAGGGGATCTTTTGCACTGCCTATAGTCTAGCTTCTTCTGTTTTGAGGTGAGGTAGGTAGGGGTTTTTACAGGGGAGGTCTTTCATACACATTGTCTATATCTAGCTTCTTCTGTTTTGAGGTGAGGTACGTAGGGTTTTACAGGGGAGGAGGTCTTTCATACACACTGCCTATATCTAGCTTCTTCTGTTTTGAGGAGAGGTAGGTAGGGTTTTACAGGAGAGGGAGTCTTTCATACACAATATCTATATTTAATTTAGCTTCTTCTGTTTGAGGATGAGGTGGGTTGGGTTTTTTACAGGGGAGGGAGTCTGTCATACATACTATCTATAGTTTAGCTTCTTCTGTTTTGAGGATGAAGTGGGTTGGCTTTTACACTGCCTATAATCTAGCTTCTTTTATTTTCTATGATATCTGTTATTTATCCATTCTTCATCCTCCGTCAACGATCATTTTTTTCTCTCTCTCTCTCTCTCTCTCTCTCTCTCTCTCTCTCTCTCTCTCTCTCTCTCTCTCTCTCTCTCTCCTCTCTCTCTCTCTCTCTCTCTCTCTCTCTCTCTCTCTCTCTCTCTCTCTCTCTCTCTCTCTCTCTCTCTCTCTCTCTCTCTCTCTCTCTCTCTCTCTCTCTCTCTCTCTCTCTCTCTCTCTCTCTCTCATCTGCCGTCGTTCCCTCCTTGTCAGATACCCTACGCGTTCCTCAGTCATGTCGACGTATAACCTGGGTGAAATGACCATGACGCTACAAGACATGGGAGGGAAAGACCAGAGAGGAAGGAGTGGGTCAAGCTTATCCTCCACCCTACCGCTATACTCTTTTTGGCGTCCCTCTCAGAATACGATCAGTGTGTGGAAGAGGCCAGAGATGAGGTAGGTGCATGAATGAAGTTAGAAAGGAGGAGGTGGGGAAGGAGGAAAGAATAAAGGAGGAGGAGGAGGAGGAGGTGTATGAATGAAGAAAGGAGGAGGAGGAAGTGTATGGATGAAGAAAGGAGGAGGAGAGAAGGTTGAGTGGGTGGATGGGGAAAGAGAAAAGAATAAAGGAAGAGGAGGAGGTGTATGAATGAAAAAAGGAGGAGGAGAGAAGCTTGGGTGGGTGGGGAAGGAGAGAATAATGGAGAAGGAAAAGGTGCATGAAGAAATGAAGAGGATATGGGGAAAGGAGTGTAGGAGGAGGGTGAAAAAAGAGACGATGGAGGAAGAGTAGGTAAAGAAACAGTAGGAGGAAGAGAAGGAGAAGTAACAGTAGAAAGAGGACTAGGCGGAGAGGAGGAAACACCTGGAGGAAGAGAAGGAGAAAAGATTGCAAGATGAGAAAGTGGAGGAAGAGAAGGAGAGAAAAATGTAAGATGAGAAAGTGGAGGAAGAGAAGGAGAGAAAATTGTAAGAGGAGAAAGTGGAGGAAGAAAAGGAGAGAAAATTGTAAGAGGAGAAAGTGGAGCAAGAGAAGGAAAGAAAATTGTATGGGGAGGAGACACTCGGACACATAATATATAATAACTATAAACATAATAATAACGTGATCCAAATTGACCTGTTGTTGTTGTGTTGTGACAGGGTAAGAACAGGGTGAAGGAGAGTCTGGAGATCTTTGAGGACGTGCTGGGATATCCTACCTTCGAGAACATACCCATCATTCTGCTTCTCAACAAGTCGGACGTGTTCAGTAAAAAGATTCACGTCCATCCTCTCGTAGACTACTTTCCACAATATGAGGGTGAGTAGTACGTGTAATTATTGAAGTCTTTCTCTCTCTCTCTCTCTCTCTCTCTCTCTCTCTCTCTCTCTCTCTCTCTCTCTCTCTCTTCTACCGAACGCCTTTCCTCTGTGTTGTTTAACTTTATTATTATTTTTTTCGTCCCAGGTGCTGTTGGGGACGAAATGGCTGGTCGTGAGTTTTTGTCGGGTCTGTACGAGAAGTTGGCAATCCGTTACCATCGCCTCTTCGTCGTCCGCTTCACCGAGGCCACAGACACCGAAAACTTCAGGGCCATCTTTGCCTTCATCAAAAACAACGTCTGCAGGAACATGATGAGCCGTGGAGGCCTATTGTAATGAACTAATGATGTATATTTTGCCGTCATGCAGTGGAAGTTCGAGTTTACGTTAATTTATTACTGTGTTGATATCCAGTAGAGGTCAGAGGGGACATTTGGCAACCTTGAAGCTGGTCAGTACAATTTCTAGAGTGCATAGGGACGAAAACTAATAATAACACACGTTAATTTCATGTGAGATCTCGATCGATCCTCGTTTATAAGTGGCAGCCAGACATCATAAAGATTGGAAGAAGTGGAGAAAATTTGAGCATGGGGTCGATGATAAAAGATTAGTAGGTCAAAATTAAACTGTGGTGATTCTCTAGTTGCATTTCTGAAGTTGGCTTGGCTGGAACAGATAGCTCAAAGGCTCAAACAGACACAGATGCATATGTATATGTATATGTATGTATTGCGTCCGTTGTACAGTATACGTAACCAATACCATTCATTGTGCACTTAATCTTCTGTGATTTACAAAGAAGTAGGCGTGGTAGGCTACAGCAAGAATAAACTGATTCGTATTCTTGGTGGTAAATATGGATTGATTATTCCTCCGTGTGCTGTATATCAGTCTACGAAAATAAATATGAGGACAGGAAAAAGATTAATGTTGTTTTACTCAGGAAAACCCTTTATACAGTTTATTTGCCGACGATGCCAAGATTTATAGAAAAATAGACAGGAGCTGATGTAGAATCACTGAGGAGAGACATGACACGCCTGGACGAGTGGAGTAGGAAGTGGCTCCTGTCATTTAACACTAATAAATGCAAAACAATGCACATAGGTCATGGGAACCAGCAGGCAGACTACCACCTGGACCAGAGGCCACTCAGCAAGACTTCCGAAGAGCGAGACCTGGGTATCATGATATCAGCAGACCTTAAATCATCACAACATGTAGCTGGAGTAGCTGCTAAGGCAAACAGTCGGCTGGATATCATTAGGAGAAACTTCTCTGTGCTCAACAAGGACATCGTAGTCCCTCTCTACCTCTCCCTGGTCCGTCCCATTTTGGACTATGGGGCTCAAGCCTGGTCGCCCTACCTGCTTCAGGATATTAGGACACTAGAGAGAGTACAGAGGAGAGCCACCAGGTTGGTACCTGAGCTGTCCAACCTGCCCTATGAAGAGAGATGTCAACGGCTTGGACTTCAGACACTGGAAAACAGGAGGATTCGTGGGGACATGATTGAAACTTACAAGTTGATGCATGGATACGAAGACATCCCCTACACCAAGTTTTTCCAGCTGAATACAAACAATCTTAGAGGACACTCCCTGAAACTGGCAAAACCAGATCATTGGAGGACAACTTTAAAGGGAAATTGGTTTGCCATCAGGGTGATTGACCAGTGGAACTCACTCCCGGAAAATATAGTAACTGCCCCAACAATAGCAACATTCAAAGCACGATATGACAGGCACCTTGGTGTTGTTGGGGTCATTGGCTAACTAGTCTTGGAGGTGGGGGACATTACAAGAAGTCCTCTTCTTAATTCCCCACTATCTATTCTTAGGTAAGCATTCTTAGGTAAGCAAAGATCCTATATAGCTAGAGGTTTTCATGCTCTTGTCTGGGTGAACCTTGGCAGGGGAAGCACCATGTGTATAAAGACAAAGCTTCATAATAAAGTAGAAAATGTTGTCTGATATTTACGATTACACATACTTAATATCTTAATTTATGAAGTAGAATATTATTGACATAAGCACAAGATCAGTAGTTATATATATGTAATGGTAGGCAGTGTTAGGGATGCTGTATCTAAAGTTTCATAACAACAACAACATTGGACTGGGACCTGTAGGAAGGACATCACGTGTTGCTATATTATTATTATACCAATATGTCCTTTTTCTGTCTCATGCAGGAGATGTACAAGTATTTCGTTAAAGGTGGGTTGAATAGAACTACTTAGCTGTATTTTATTATGGATAGATACGTAGCCAGAGTAATAATAACGTGTTTAGGTGGATTTGTATAACCAAGCGGATTGCAAGATGGACAGCAAAATTATAAGTTGTTTTTTTATTCATATTTATTTATATACCAGGCCTTCAGAATATATATTTACTTTGAACACCAAGATATTGTGAGATATATTGATGATTTGGTGGCTACGTTATCCACTTTAATTTGTAAGGTAACTTACATAAGCTGTGGGATTTTAGTGTTAATAATGTCCATTAAGTTAGTTGGTAAATATTGAAAGAATTACCGTTATTGCGTACGGTTGTTCTACCTTCATTACCCACTTATTTAGACCATTCTAAGACTATTTTCGGTATTTATTGAAAGAATTGCCGTTTTGTAACAGTGTTGCCAGATCCGGCTAGGTCCCAGTATTTTGCCCCGGTCATTTCCTGTACTTTACCACGGTTATTTCCCGGTAGTTTGCCCAGGTTATTTTCTTCTATGGCATTTCTTCCGTAAATGCCCCATTTCCAAGATAGGGCATATTCAATAGGCGAGCCCACACTTTAATGCGAGTTGCCAAACGGCATTTTGATGGCGATTTCTAGGCTGGAAAAATGTGGTAATTTATTGAAAGAATTATCGTTTTGTAGCAGTGTTGCCAGATCCGGCTGGGTCCCAGTATTTTACCCCTGTCATTTATTGTACTTTATCACGATTATTTCCCGGTAGTTTGCCCAGGTTAGGTCACGGTAGTTTGCCCAGGTTAGGTCCCGGTAGTCTGATGCGGTCTAGGTTAGGTTAGGTCAGGTCAGGTAAGGTCAGGCTAATTTCAAAATGCCCCATTTGAATATGCCCTATCTTGGAAATGGGGCATTTGCGGAGGAAATGCCATAGAAGAAAATAGTCTTAGAATGGTCTAAATAAGTGGGTTATGAAGGTAGAAAAAACGTACGCAATAACGGTAATTCATTCAATATTTACTAAAAATGTCCTATGTCGGGCAAAGTTATATTGGGCTTCCTATTGTGGAACGACTTATTATAACTTATTCAATATTTTTTACATATTTTTAACTTATCTTGGACTTATTGTCATACGAATACAGCCATGAATAAAAATATATCTCCTATTATTTCAGAAGAGGCTTTTTAGTCCGCTTATACGCAAATATAACAAAATTAGAATGATATACAAACTTGTACAGGCCTTTTATAATTTTATTTTACATTTTACTTCGACAATGATAGTAACAGTACTAAATCACAATAAGATGTTGATAATATATTGGTGTCTCCGTACGATACGTTCTCCGCTGCTGCAGCAACACGTAAACAAACCCAGCACCATGGGATCCCCGCTGTATCCATACATTCAGTTAGCCTTGCGTCTGGCAGCGCAAGGTATGCATATTTCTAATGCTAATAAATGTGAAAATATGGCATTTCAACATTTTCCGCTTCATGGTATGAGTCATGCTAAATACAATTGTTAATATTTGTAGGCTGTTATACTCATGCAGTTCATGAAAGCCGCTTAATGCACGCATTTCGACTTTTATTATTTACTAATTTATATGAAAAATATAGTATATTCAGCATATATTATGTGAAAACACAAAAGTATGTATTTTTTTATACATCTAAGTAAAAGGTCGTGAACTAGAATGCTAATTTTCTAGTGTAAAATAAGGTATGAAATTTAACTAAGTTACCCATGTCCAGCACTTAAAAGGTCGCAAATAAAAAATAGATCACCATCTGGCAACATCACTCAAAGTGTGGGCTCGCCTATTGGGGCATTTTAAAATTAGCCTGACCTTACCAAACCTAACCTAGACTGCATAAGACTACCGGGAAATAACCGTGGTATAGAAAATGACCGGGGCAAAATACTGGGACCTAGCCGGATCTGGCAACACTGTTGCAAAACGGTAATTCTTTCAATAAATACTAGTTAGTTCTACAATATAAGCAAATTTCATACAAATTTGGGTAATTATCCAGTATATTGCCGTTTTCTATTACGATGTTTTTACCTTCTTTACCCACTAATTTATAACATTCTAAGACACATTTCTTCTATGGCATTTTCTTTGGAAATGCCCCATATCCAAGATAGGACATATTCAAATGGGGCATTTTGGTATTTGCATGACCTAATCTAACCTAGACCGCAACAGACTACCTAACCTGGTCAAACTATCGGGACCTAAACGGGGCAATCTACCAGGACTTAGCTGGATGTGGCAACACTGCTACAAATCGGCAATATATCTATCTATCTATCTATAGCTCTGATGCCTCGTTCCCTCAGGGAACTCCCCCCAAGGGGGTGGCCACGGCAGAAGTGTCTCCAGTTCTCCCTGTTCCAACACTCCCTCCTTACTTGTTCAAGCCCTCCTCTGCCCCTCACGTTTCTCTCCTTTACATACTCTTCCACTCTGTTCTGCCATCTAACCGGCGGTCTGCCTCTCACACCAGGTCCCACAACTTCACTTCCATACACCTTCTTTACAAATTCCTCGCCTTGCATTCTCTCTACATGTCCAAACCATCTCAGTGTATTACGCTTCACTCTCTCAACCACTCCACACTCAATACCAATTGCCTTCTCACTCATACCACATCTCTCGTACACACTCTCATTACTTTCTCCATCCCACCTAGACACCCCACATGCTCCTCTCAAGTAACTCATTTCCACTGCACCTATTCTAGACTGATGCACCCTACTCCATGTCCATGTCTCTGATGCATATGTCAGTGTCGGCAGGATTATACAATTTCTCAGTCCCCTTTTCACCTCCATACTCACACTTCTACCCTTCATAATCCTTCCCAATGATCCTATGACCTGTCTACCCTTCACTGCTCTCTCCCTAATTTCTCCTTCCATACTCCCATGTTTACACAGAACTGTACCCAGGTACTTAAACTCCTTCACTTCCTCCATCCTCTCACCCCTCAGAGTTATCTCACATTTAGTCCCAGTTGGTACTCCCACTCTGTAAGGTGTAGCAAAGTCAATCACTTCAGTTTCTGCTCTCTCAAACACCATCACTTTACTTTTGCCAACATTCACCTTCAGTTTCCTTCGTTTACACACAGACTGAAATTCGTCTACCACTCTCTGTAACTCCCTTTCACTCTCAGCCATCAACACAGTGTCATCCGCAAATAAACTTGCCACCAAGGACCAATTTGCTTCATTCAGCCTCAACTTCACCCCCAGACCATTCACTTTGGTTTTCATTTCTCTCATACAACCATCCATATATATATTGAACAACCATGGTGACATAACACATCCCTGTCTCAGCCCTACACTAATATTAAAACTCTCACTTAGATCACCCTCTACCCGTACACATGCTTTTGCATCTGCATAAAAAACCTCAATGCAATATACTGGATAAATACCAAATGCCTTAGGGGCCTATGCAATCTTACCCACAACTACCTCACAGACAATATATTATTTTTACAGTAAATAAATTACAGTCCATAGGTTACAGTAGTTACTAATTATTTTGTAGCATCAGGAAACATGGAGTATTTTTCGTTTTCATTTCAGGTGTGTACTTTCCTTGAATCAGAAGTGTTGATCTTCACTGATTTTGGTAGGAGAGGGGAGAATCCCTTCTGTACTACCCACCTACATTATCATAGACGTACAGTACACCCATAACCTGCCCTTACAATCAGCATGGATACCTCGTGGGATAGCCTGGCGGTGAAGCTGATACAACCCATCATAGACACCATCAGTGATTTGGGTTTTAAGAGCATGACCCCAGTGCAAGCCTCATGTATACCCCTGATACTGAAGCATAAGGATGTTGCAGCTGAGGCGGTAACGGGCAGTGGGAAAACACTTGCCTTTCTTGTACCCATTATGCAGATCCTGGGCAAACTTGAGGTGCCTCTGAGGAAGCATGATGTGGGAGCCTTGGTTGTGTCTCCTACACGAGAACTTGCCACCCAGATCCACGAGGTACTTCAGGCTTTCCTTAAACACATGCCTCACCTCACCTCCATGTTGACCATGGGTGGCTCCTATGCCTCAGATGATCTTGACAAATATAAGACTACTGGTGCACACATCATAGTGGCAACTCCTGGTAGGCTGCAGGACCTATTGGCACGCCCAGCAACTACCGGTGTCAGTCTGTCTGCTGGTGTAAAGGCTCTGGAGGTACTCATTCTGGATGAAGCTGACAGACTCTTGGATCTTGGTTTCTTTGAGACACTCAACACCATCTTTGCTTACCTTCCCAAGCTCAGACGGACGAGTCTCTTTTCAGCCACTCAGACCTCTAGTGTGATAAGCCTGATCCGGGCTGGTCTCAGGAACCCAGTCCAGGTGAAGGTGAAGGAACACAATGCAAAAGGTGATGAGAGAACTCCCATGTCCCTTCAGAATTATTATATGGTGTGTGAAGAGGAGAAAAAATTCAGTACTTTAGTGACTCTTTTACAAAAAAGACAAAATCAGAAAACTATGGTATTTTTTGCTACATGTGCTTGTACAGAGTACTTTATGGTTTTATTGAGGAGCCTCTTGAAGAATACTTTGATATTTGCCTTGCATGGTAAAATGAAGGACAAAAGATTTAAAATATTTGACAAGTTCCGATGTTCAGAGTCAGGTGTGCTGCTGTGTACTGATGTGATGTGCCGAGGTATAGACATCCCGAGTGTGGACTGGGTAGTACAGTATGACATTCCTAGTTCCGCAGTGTCTTTTGTACATCGCTGTGGACGTACTGCCAGGATTGGAAACGAAGGCTCTGCGGTCATGTTGCTTCTACCTTTTGAGACAGAATATGTGGACTTCCTCCACATGAACCAGAAGGTGACCTTACAACCCATGGATACTCCAGAATCTGTACCAGACCTCTTACCTAGATTGAGGAAGTTGCAGCTAAATGACCGCATCAATTTGGACAAGGCTAACAGGGCTTTTGTATCTTACATCCAGTCTTATGCTAAACATGAGTGTAGTGTCCTTCTACATGTCAAGAAACTCAATTTTGGCAAACAAGCAGTTAGTTTTGGCCTGCTTAAACTGCCGAAAATGCCTGAACTTAAAGGGGTAAAAGTCACAGACTTTGTACCTGTGAAGATGGACTTCAACACAATTGCCTACAAGGACAAACAAAAGGAAGTAAGTCGCCAAAAGAAATTGAGTGCCTACAGGGAAACTGGGGAGTGGCCCGGTCTGAAACCACATATACCCAAAACAGAGGCTTGGTCCAAAAACAAGGAGAGAAAGGATAAGAGAAAGAGAAAACAGGAGAAGAGACAGAAAAAGAAAGGGCACAAATTCTCACATGAAGATCTGGATGACCTGGGAGAAGATTTCCGTATGATTAAGAGAATGAAAAGGGGGAAAATGAAGTCAGTTGATTTTGACAAGCACTTTGGGTGTGAACTGGAAGAGGATGCAGAGAAGAGTGCAAATAAGGAAGAAAAAAAAAAACTAGCCTAAGCCAGGAAGCATAAATATTACCAATTGTTCTTTGTGAATGTTATTATGTCATTATCATAGTTATTACAGTTGCCCAGACATAAACCTGAAACACCTTGTTACTTTCATAGGAGCACTAAAACTTAATATTATATGCTCTTCCAGTGTAACTTGATCCACCATGATAAGTTCTCATGCTTTTACCAGATGTTAAGGTGTTATGTGGCTAAACATTATGCAACCTGTAGCGGGATATTGCCTGCAGTGACTTGGGCAGTACGGTACACTACTTTAAGAGTTTAAGTGCTCCTATAATCTGAGCAACTCCCTTTCAATTCCTCAACTTCCTTCCATTGCTTTCATGTTTGCTGTCCTTCTCCCTTATGCTACAGGATTATCCAGGCCTAGTAGAGTCTTTTTTCTTCCCCTTCAATTCTAAAACAACAGGCAATAGGAATTGAGATTGTGGGATCTTTCCTAGGTCAACAGATCCCCTAGGACCAAATATATAAAACCCTCTGTTATCAAATAGTGTCATGTAGAACTTTGAATCCATTATCTAAGGTCTTGATACATTTCTTATGTATTTGCCATGTGATATCAGAGATCTGCATCCTGTGAGTCTTCATAAATAAAATGTTCACATGTGAGAAGTTTTGTTTTCATGTAATTAATTACACAGGACAGTAGAAATTTAGTTGAAACTACATTTTTTGTTACTTCACATTTAAGACATTGACCAGCTAAAAATGCAATGCATGTACAGTACAGTATGATATACTTGTTCTTGAAGTGCAGTCATGAATAGACAAAAATTCTATTTTGCAAACAGATTGAATTATTAAGCTCTAATCATAAACACATTTTCATAATGTGTACTGATGTATTTTCATTTTCTCAAAAGTGTTGCCTTACTGTCCTATGTGCAGAAGTAGAGACTGTAGTGGCCTTGATGTCACATGTCTCTTTTGTCATGCAGGTCAGTCTCCAGGGGAGGCTTATGTGGAGCGCCTCCCCTTCAACCTTCATTACATCTTCAATTCTTCCACTGTCCAGGGCAGAGCTAATGTAAGTCAAACCATTTTTATATACTGTACTGTAAATATATTAGTGTTAGAAAGTAGTACCAGTAGATGATATATGTTTTTGTTGAAGATTTGATGAATAATTGCAAAATACTGCTGGATTAAAAGCACCAAAATGTATACACCCATGCTGAGGTGAGGTTCGTAATTGTATATATAAATAAGGTTTTGTATTCTCTGGTGTGGATAATATCAGGTGGCCAAGGCTACAATGGGACTAGTAACTGTGGCAACATTGGGAGCGTATCTGGTTGGGCCATCTGTAATGGACACCATTAATGAAGCCAAGGCTTCACTCCAAGCCACACCTCTGGCTGATTCCTCTCCCCCACCCGTCATTACAAGCCCTCCCACTCCTATACTTACACAGGCGGCTTCCTAGGATACCGTCTAGTGTGGCTCTGCCCAGCTTTGGAAATGTTACTTATGAATACTGTATATTCTTTGACTTGTGTGTAATACTGAGTGGTAAAGTACTGTACCATAATTTATACTACCAATATTTATAGTGTAATGTACAAACAGGTCAGAAGATATTCAATACTGTATTCTGAATAACTTTGATTATGCTATCTTACAGTTATTGACCTGAGTTAAAATGATGGTATATGGGGGTTCAGATTATGGCTCAAGTTGTGAATAAGAAGAAACTTTCAGGTTTTATCATGGTAACTTTATTGTATACAGTAGTAATTTATTATAATATTCTTTCCACAGGGTAAAGTTGTTCTGATACTGAATTTTGGTCAGATATGTAATATGCTCTGTTGTAGATGTAAATAAATTATGAATACAGTATACAGAATTTAAATTGGAGTTGCTGAAAGTGTAGGTCATACACTGTGTGTTGGTTTCTGAGTGTAGAATCATTGCCAGATAATAAGAGAGTAGAGAATATATTAGGTTAGTACTGATAGAAGGATGAATATGATCAGAAAGAAAGTGGCTACAATGATGCTGTATTGTTTCCCCCTCATGGCTATTTCTCTGATATGTCCCCCTGCCCATCTGTCACATTAGCCCCTAGTGACCTTGGTAACCCATACTCATTGCGTATAATAATTATACAGTACTGGTACCGTATATATCATCAGGACATTATTATGCCCCTGGTCCATTACACTTGCCAGTTCCCAAATGCCCTATATGACTTGGAATTTGTTTTTGCTTTATTGAATTGAACTGATGCTGTCTTTACAAGACTGACAACTGTATTGACAAAGGTGCCTGAGAAGAGTTCAATCCCTGGGAGGCGGCTTTAAAATGTTGTAGGTACAGATCATTCCTGAGGTGAGGAAAATGATCAGCACAAAGCAGAAGGCTGTCATATACACCGCCATCTCGCCATGATTTGTACCACCGGTTACAGGCAGATCCCATGACCACCAGTTAGACCCACTGAAGATGTTGAACCCTGTAGTGTTGAGAAAAAATTAGGGGGATGGTTATAAGGGACAGAGGTCAGATATTCCTTTTAGTGGGTTAAGGGTTGGGTGATAGTACAGGAGAGAGGAGTCTGTCTTCCCTTAGTGAGTGTTCTGTGCTGTGATGATGAAGGTACTATATACACTGGTTAGTTTCTCTAAGAAAGAAGAGGAAAAGGAACAGTAAAGTGGTTGGAAGAGAAAAGACAAACACTCCTAGAATAAATAATTCATATATTGGCATGGTATAATGGCTATGACTTTTAGGACCTACATTCGTACAGTACAGGAACTGACTCCATCATAAACATAGTTGGGCAGTGTACAGTGAATGGAACTGACCTGAGGAAGACTGTGTGATGTTGGCAGCAGCAGATGATGAAAATGAAGTTTGGTCCCGAGTGAGGCAGGAACAAGGACTACCACACCGAGGTTCAGGTATCACAACTTTACCCAAAACTGCTGATGACATGTCTGCCTGACCCACCTGTTGTTATTAATGTGATAAGAACACTTTGGTGATGGTGTACTGTACCAGTGGATGTCTCATATAATCACAATTTTATATGAAAGGATGTACAGATACTTGGGATGCAATAACAATTATGTGATGAAGATATGATAATTCTACCACTGACCTGAGTGAAGTTGCCATTTTGTAGAATACTGACAGTGTAGTGAGGTGTGTCTTTATCACCAATCTGGAAGGATGTCTTGGCCAGCTCTGGGAAGGTGGTGATGTTGGGTGGTACAGTGAGGAGCAGGTCCTCCCAGTCAGCTACTTCCAAGTTGTATAGGCTGGGACACATACCACTACTGGCCCCACACTCTGCTTTATGAGCCACCTGAAGTGCTGACACAAAACTCAACACTGCAGACACCGTGGTGGGAACAGATGCATCATAACCAAAGTAGTCATTAGTACATGCATCACACTGGGCCACAGTTGATAAATACTGCCGACGAAACTCATCATCAGACGACAGGTCTCGGTGTAAGAATCTGAGGAAGTCTGGAAGGACAATTGGCCTTCGTTGCAGGATGATGGTGGGTATAGTAAGGCCTTCCAGCTCCCCTTCAGGTAGAGGACCACCTTCCATCACCAGCAGGAGATCAATAATATCATTGGCGTGTCCCAAACCCTTTGCCAGGCCAATGACCTTATGTCTTGATCCAACCACTACCACCGTACCAGGACCACCACGCAATGCTTCAGCTACCATACTACCATCACTACCTGCCACTGTTACTGCCACACACAGGTACCAATATTCTGCTGATGACACAAAGTGCTTGGCCAAGGCTTCACCTTCTGCATCATCTGTATGTACCACACTGACTGCACTCACACCTACTCCAGACAACACATGCACTGCTGCCTGAAAGGAGACAGCCATGTAATATATTCAGAGAACTGATATTTATTTTGACGTGGGGACCTGTGACAGTTACAAAAGGGCCTTATGTTATCCACAGTGTAACACAAAATGCTTATAAAGGTCAGTGTATATATTAATATATAGTCTACTCAAGTTTAGTGTTTTATCAGTGGAGAGTACTGTGACCACAGATTGCTTGGCATCCTTTTTATTATAGTACAGGTGAGTGTGATGGAAGTTCATGAAGTGTAGGAGCTTTACCTGTGCAGTGTGGGTTGGGGCAGGTAATAGGAGGTCAATGGCTGGAGTGGCAGTGATGGGACGTGGTGCATAGGCCAACACAGGCACACCCAATGCCTTCACTCTGGTGGCCACAACTGAGGCTGAGGCTGCATCACCAGGACCTATGGGCACCAGTGTATGGCACACATTATATACAGATTTTTTTTTTTTTTTTTTTGGGGGGGGGGGAGGGGGGAGCTGCTTTACACATTACTGAGGTATTGGGAAGTTTGACAAGGAGAATTACTTGTAACCGCAAGAGCAGCAAAGCATAAAACCAGTTGATGTGAAAGCAGAGGTGACTGACCCAAAATGCCCAGGGTGAGGGCAGGTTGAGGACACACCAGGGAATCCTCCAGCCAGGACATTGCTGCCATCTTTGCACTGTAGATGGGCAACCCACATGTGTCCACCACTCGTAACCCTGTAAACATCAAAACATGTAGCTATACAGTACTATTTTGAAGACACATTTTGCCTCGCCATTTTATTGGGAAAGTCTAGTTTCTGTTTTGGGGGTTCAGAAGGGGTAGAGGATGAGTGGACCACATCTTTAAAGTTCCCTGTAATAACAACACCAACAAAACCACTAGCACCACCACTACCATTGTTACAACTAATCTACTCCACCACTACTCACCCAAGGAGACTCCGGGGAGAATTCCTTGTTCGTTCACTTTCTGTACTGCCAACCGTGCTGCCTCGACCACCTGCACTTCAGTCAGGCTCAGCTGATGATAATACACTGCATTTATTATTTAGCAATTGTTAGGGTTGTCAAAAGGTATATCTCATCCACTGATAATAAAGGGTGTAAGAAGGAAGGACAGGGTCAGGCGTGAGAGTTACAAAAATCGAGGTGTTCTGGAGGAGGGTGAGAGGATGGGACTAGTTAGATGCCAGCTAGTGAGATTACGAGCTAGATGGTAGATTAGCACAACGTGTGAGGGATGATGAATGTGTATCAAAAGAGAAAAGTAAGGGGCAGCTTTTTAAAGAGACTTGATAGCCTTCACGAACCTGGAGGCAGTTGTGGCTGTGGTGGAGAGGAAGGAGAAGGGTGAGAACCGCATTACCAGGCACCAACAATGTCGTTCCACCAACACTCATGTCTACACACTCCCCTGTCGCCCATCTACCACCTAATGCCGCCCACACTGCACACGCCCACGTCAGCACCACTATCGGTGTCATCAGACCTGGAAGGAATAATGACGTCACAGTGGCAAACATTTTTTCCACTGTAAAATGAGGACCTTTCCCAACTTTCTCCAGTCTGTTGTCAGCCAGTATTAACCATTCATGTAACAGGATTATGAAGATATAAGACTGCTAGGCCAGGAATATTAACCTTATACCACAAAAGAAAAGGATAAAGAGATAAGGCATAGCAAGCACGAAGGAGAAAGAAACTAGGACACGAGGGACAGCTGAAGGTAGGAAAGGAATAGCCGACATTGAACTTGTTATGCCATACTGTTTACATATATGGTTAGTATCTTATCACAGCTTTATACAACTACAGCACAGCCTATACCTGAGTGTGAAGAGAGCCTAATTAAATGTACGTAGATCCAGGGACGACGACACAACCTCACAAAACACACGCATGTACCCCTCACCAACACCTCGACTGCCTAACGTTGCCAGAGTTGGTTGGTTGGTTGGTGCATTGGAGGCGGCTTCATGGTGGGCGTCACCCCCTGAGGAAGCCCCACCGCTGACCCGACGATCTTAGTGAGATTAGGCAGTGTGCTCCATCTCATTGGAATTTATTATTTGTTGTATGGTTTCTTTATTTTCTCTATTTGCTTTATTTGTTACTGGAAAACATAAATAAAAGAAGTGCAGTGTAAAGGAAGAAATAAAGAGACTGTGCTAGGCCAGATTTTAAGACCTAACATAAGAGGGAAGGAGGGACATCAATCACGAATGAAATTAAAGAAGAACAACTAAAGAGAGGCAAGGGATTGACTGGTTCAGGTCCGAAGTGACACCAAAGAATCATACATATACCGGTAGTGTAGGTCATGTTTTTATTTAGGATACAGGTGGTCGCTATATACAGTACCCTCCCCACTCTGTGAATACCCGAAGAGAGAGAGAGTACAACATCCAAAATCTTGAGGAAATCTAAAGTCGTGGTGGTGGTACACGGGTCTGCCAATACACAAGACAATAACGTAATTTGTGTGTTCCTTTTTAGGGAAGAAAACAGTATAGTTCAATTCATCAGCTCTGCTCATGTGACTGCATATAGCTGTGTGCTCCAAAAGGTAGGTAGCTTACAGTAGCTGTCTAAAATTCTGCCGCCTCTCTGGTATGATGGTGAACTTTGAGAATAATGTTGTCGTGAATGAGACGTTGTTGTTGTTTCTTTGGTTTGTCTGTGAGCCATGCAGATATCGATCAGAAGAAACAATCACGCCTTATTTTACGAAAACCAACATTATTATCATAGTTCGTCATCATAACAGAGAGACAAGAGAACTGTAGACCGCTACTGTACATGCGTGGAAGCCCAGAAAGAAGCCAACAGCAGTGGAGGGAGAGAGGGAAGGAGGGGACGTACGGGTCACAAGGATGCCTTACAACTTACAAACGAACCAACTACTAGACATTCGCTGCCTGTCCAAAAGCTGGCACACACACTCACACACACACATGTATACACTCTCTTCCTATAGTAGTCTGTCTGTACCGTACCTACCACGCCTTCACACCTTACACGAGCCTCCTTAATTCCTTCTTTGCACCAACATAATTATAGAGAGATGGTGCACACGAAACGCCGATCCTAACATTACAACAACAGCAACAACGACGACGAATATTTACAATACAACCACAACAAAAACAATACCCCACTTCCTTCAGCGATAGGATTTAGAAGGTGTAAAGTTAATTTTTATTGTTGTAGTGTTGTGTTCACTTGTTTGGTCCGTGGCACTATCGTCTGACTCCCGGCATATTAGAAAACAAAACAAAAAGAATGTTCCGGTAGTGTGGTGATGTTTACTGGAAAGAAATGAAACGTTTTCCTACCGCCAGGAGCAACTAATTGTAAAGATCGAACGTCAGATATTAATTACTTACAAGTTCTACGTGTGTGTGTGTGTGTCTGTGTCCTGGGAATTTTCTCGTGACGGCATCGAACCGGAGTTTATCGTTGGTTTGTGTGCATGTGGTGAACCTTCTGCACACACACATAAAAAAAAAAAAAAAAACACACACACACACCAATACTTTATAATTAAGGGTTTGGAAACCTCTTTGGACCCTAGCCACTCTCTGTCAATTCTTCAACTTTCCCTCCTTCCTTTCCTTCGGTTTCCTTCGCGTGCTTACTGTACCTCCACTCCAATTCTCACTCCCTAGTTCGGGCTACAGAATCTTCCAACAAGCCTAGCACGATTTTCCACCCTTCCTATTCAATTCTACACACACACAGACACACACACACACGACCCCATTTCACCGTATGCGTCAAACCACTTGCTTGCTATAACAACGTCGACCCCATATCACTTTACTTCGATCGACCACCTCAGCATAAGTTTACCAGGAAGATTATCAGTGGAGTGGTGGGACATATAATTATAGAGAAGAGGACACCAACTTGGCAGAATCATGAAAGTAAGTTCCTCAGGACGTTCTTGTACCGTACACTGGGAGTCAATAATTCTGTCCAGCTGATCCGAGACACAATGTGAATATATCTACCAACTGAAATGATTCGAGAGGAGTGGGAAACCTTGCAGTAAATAAATAGATAAATAAATAGATAAATAAATAGACAGATAAATAAATAAATAAATAGATAAATTAAATAAATAGATAAATAAATAAATAGATAGATAGATAAATAAATAGATAAATAAATAAAATAACAAATTTCTGATAATGAAGCCTATCCCACCACACAGCCAAGACCGATGATGGAAATGGTGGTGATGATGATGGTGATGGGGGGACGTGTAGGGGCTTTCTGGGGCACTACGGTTCAAAGCCCCCCTCCTCCTCCTCCTCCTCCTCTACTTCCACCTCCTACTTCACCTTCGTCAGATTCGTGTGTTGGTATTCGCACCTACCCAGCATTACCCAGTCAGGTTTATATATCTGGTGAGTATGTGTGTGTGTGTTAGTAGTGAGAGTGTGTGTGTGTGTTACTACTGAGTATGTGTGTGTGTGTTACTACTGAGAGTGTATATGTGTGTATATGTTACTACTGAGTGTGTGTGTGTACACACACACACACACTCGAGTAAAGGGAAGGTCTTTCTGGCCTAACACAATCATTAATTATTTTTTTCTCTCCTTTATAATCGAATACTGAGGCAGCCAGTGTTTTATAGCATATAGGAAGCAGTAGCCCTCCACTTTCACCTCTTCTTCCCCAATATAAAAAAAAGAGTCAATAACAGAAAAATAAACTATAATATGAAAGTATTAATAAATTTTCTAGCATATAGGAATCATAAGAGTAGCCTTCCAATTCCACCCTCTCTCCCTAACTCAAACAAAAGATTGATTCATCTATTCAACACAACAGACGAAGATGATGAAAATGTTAAGGAATTCATGTGTTTTCAGTGTTGGTTGGGGTACACGGTGGAGGTCGGTGTGGTTTGGTGGAGCCGGCAGGAGTACAGGTGATGGAGGCAGCAAAGTGGACAGCCAACAAGATGGGACAAATAGACTTCATCCCAGGAATCACACTCGGTAATTAAGGGGATGCTGGAATAGGGGGACAAGCTTGGGGGGGGGGGGGGGTTAGGGGGGTGCGGGAGTAGGGGACAGGCTTGGGGTGGGGGGGGGGGTTTTGTGGGGTGCGGGAGTAGGGGGACAGGCTTAGAGGGGGGGTGCGTTAATAGGGGACAAGCTTTCTACCCCCCCCCAAGCCTGTCCCCTTATTCCCATACACCCCAAACACCCCCCCAAGCCTGTCCCCTTATTCCCACACACCCCAAACCCCCCCCCCCCAAGCCTGTCCCCTACTCCCGCACCCCCTTAAGGGATTTTCGTGGTCGTGTTGTTGTTGTTGTTGTTGTTGCTGTGATATTTTTTGATAGATGTATGAGAAAGATATAGAAGTAGTAGTAGTAGTTGTTGTTGTTGTTGTTGTAGTAGTAGTAGTAGTAGTAGTAACAGTAGTAGTAGTAGTAGTAGTAGTAACAGTAGTAGTAGTAGTAACAGTAGTAGTAGTAGTAGTAGTAGTAGTAGTAGTAGTAACAGTAGTAGTAGTAGTAGTAGTAGTAGTAACAGTAGTAGTAGTAGTAGTAGTAGTAATAGTAATAGTAG